>ML295860.1:81217-156199 GCA_005239495.1 Nicotiana undulata | reverse complement strand
GGGGGGGGGGGGGGGGGAACTATAATGCCACCAGTTTTCTCCCTTCAGATAGATGTGATTGATCCATTTCACCCACAAATTGTCTTCTTTATTTTCTATATGCCACACATATTTTGTTACAGCAGCTTCATTCCATTTATGCACCCCCTTATGCCCAATCCTCCTTCACTTTTTGGTCTACAAACAAGGTCCCAAACAACAAGTGGTACCTTATTAGATGTACTTTTCCAAGCCCACAAGTAGTTCCTACATATTGCTGTAATATCTTTAAGCACCTTCTTAGGTAGGATGAATATTGTTGCCCAATATGAATGTATATTAATCAACACAGAGTTGATCCATTGGACCCTTCCTGTATAAGATAGATTCTTCGATCCCATGAATGTATTCTTGTAGTTAGCTTATCCACCAACAGTTCACAATCACTGGCTTTCAGTTTCCTCGCAACTCTTGGAATCCCTAGGTACTTAAATGGCATAGTTCCCTTCTTGTATCCCGTTATTTCACATATGTTTTCCAAGCATTGCCTATCCATGTTAGCACTGTAAACATTTGACTTACCAGCATTTGTCCTTAGTCCAGACGTGTTAGAGGAAGTTTTCAAACCTCTCAACATAAGCATAATACTTTGATACTCACCTTTGTAGAACATCAAGACATCATCTGCAAAGCAAATGTGATTTAGCTTTAAATCTTTGCACTTTGTATGGAATGCAAAACCCTCTTGTGTAGCCACCCATTTCATAATTCTAGTAAAGTATTCCATGCATATCACAAAGAGTAGAGGTGATATAGGATCCCCAGTCGTAGTCCCCTTTTCCCCTCAATACATCCATACAACCCACCACTAACATCAATTGAGTACTGAATAGTTGATAGACATACCATGGCCCATTTAATGAACTTGGGAGGAAAGTTCAATGCATATAACATTTCTTCCACAAACCCCCACTCCACAGAATCATATGCTTTCTTAAGAACGATCTTTATCAGGTAATTTCTTGTTGATTTCTTCCTTTATGCATCTTTACCAATTCATGACATATCAAAATATTTTGAACTATGTTCCTGCCTTCCACAAAAGCACTCTGGTTCTCAGCTATTATTGATGGCAACACACCTTTTAAACTGTTGCATAACACCTTAGATATGATCTTATAGACTATATTGCAGCATGCAATAAGTCTATAATCCCCTACATCATCAGCATGGTTATTCTTAGGAATCAGTGTTAGAGTAGTTCTATTGATACACTTCAACATTTTTTTGGTATCAAAGAACTCCTTCACACTTCCAATAACATCTTGTTGTACTACTGGCTAGCAATCTTTAAAGAATTGGGATCCATAACCATCAGGTCCTGGGGATGTATCTCCTCTAATTGACCATAAAGCTTCCTTAATCTCCCTTTCTATGACAATAGCTTCTAATTGTTGTCTTTGTTCCTGTTGAACCACTGGTCCATTCCTTACTAAATTGTTGCATACATGCTTTCTGTTCCCACTGCTTTCCCCCAATAACTTTGTATAAAACTTTATGAATGCACCTGCTATCCCTTCAACATCAGTTGTCTCTTTCCCTTCTGCATCTTTAATAGATAATATCCTATTAGCATTCCTTCTAGCTTTTATCACACTATAAAAATATTTTGTGTTTTGATCCCTTGCTTAATCCATTGTATCTTACTTTTTTGTCTCAAGAATTGTTCTTTTGCAGCCTTCCATTTTATACTCTCTTTCATCAGTCCGATCTCCTCTTCAATTAGCTCATCATTCCTAGGATCATTCTGAATCTTCCCTTGGCATTCTGACAATTGCTCCATTACTCTTGCTGCCCTTCTTTATACATCTGAGAATCTTTCCTTGTTTAGTTTCCTCAACACGCTCTTTGATCTGTTCAGCTTCCCTACCAGTTGATACATCTTTGTGCCTTGTGTCTCCTTCTTCCATACTTCCTGTACTCTTGTTTGAAATTCTGGTAGTATACTCCACTTGTTGAAGTATCTGAACTGCTTTTCCCCTTGCATTCCCTCCTTCCCAGTTAATGATTGCTGGGCAATGATCATAGATGCCTTCATTCATGAAGTGTACCTCTGATGCTGGTAATTCTGTCATCCACTCTGTATTAACCAGCACTCTATCTATCCTGCTATACACTCTACTGTCACCTCTCAGTTTGTTGTTCCATGTGAAGAAAGCTCTTGAGGATCTGAGTTCCTTCAAGCCAGATATTTCAGTACATTGTCTGAAGTCCCTAGTTTCAGCCATAATGACTCTACTTCCTATTCTTTCCTCCCTGTTAAGTACACAATTGAAGTCCCCCATCACAGCCCATGGTCTATCCATTTTGACCCCTATTTGATTTGTCTTCCCATAGCTTCCTCCTAGCTGCTTGTTCATTGAAACCATATACCATAATAACATTAAAACTTAGTCCATTTCCCCTGTGTTTTACTACACTATGGATCATTTGTTCTGTAACTACCTTTATATCTACCTCATACATTTGTGGTTTCCACAACAACCAAATCCTGCCCCCAGGATGCTTGTCTAGATTTGTTATAAACGACCAACCTTGACAAAGATAAAAAGAAGCTTTCTGTGCCTTAGCTCTTTTTATCCTTGTTTCCAGAAATCCAAACAAGCCAACTTTCAAGTTGTGAACAAACAGATTCATTTCTTTTTGCTTGTCTGGCTTTTTTAGACCTCTGGCATTCCAGAAACCAATACTATCCATTAGGGTTGGGGTTTACCCAACCCTTCCCTCGTCCAAGTCCCATTCAGCTTCACCTTCACCAGGGCAGGAAGTCTTAGCTAATATCTTCTACCGTAATTTTCACATTACAATTTTAAGTGATTCTTGTTTCAGATCCTCACCTTCACCCAATGGAACATAGCTACTATTTTACTCGATGATCTCTGCCCTTGTGCTTGAGTATCTCCTTGTGATTCTAGAGTTATTGCTTCTTCCTCTACCTTATCTACCCACGATCGTCTACATGCATCATTCCTCTGCATAATTTCAGTTTGTGTCCTCACTGTGTAACTACTAGTGTAGTCACAACTGATAATCGCTCCATGTCCAATGGTACTATACCTGTAATTGCATTTAAATTCCTTCGTTTTTTCGAATATTCAGTTCTACGAATACCTTTTCCTCCATGATTTTGATTTGAATTTGTCATTTGATTGCTTTTCCCTCTCCCTTCTGCCTTCGACTTCTTTCCCATATTCAGCGTTAACTGAGAGGAAATTTCATTCTAGAGAGAGAAACCCAAAAAAATACTTTCTCATATTCAAACCAATAAGAGATCTCAAAAAGTATCCTCTATTCTCTCTCCTCGTCTTTGATCCAACCGCTATTTTATAGACACCTCCTCCACGCGCCACTTGATGGAACCGCCGGACAACGCCACTTCGGCGCGTCTGGGGGGCCATTCAACTCCAAATAATATGGCGACCCAAGTTGCTGACCCAATTGGCAAGAAATTGACCTATGCTACAAAGGTCGCCTCTTCATCGTCTCCGACCTCCTCGATTTGTCAAGGCAAAGAATCCATAATTGCGAAACACATAATATACAACGGCATGTCGGCGGTCCTTTTCAAAGACACAAATTACTATAGTGTCATGGCTGAGGAGTGCAAGTTCACAATTGTTGGGAGATTCCTCAAACCAAGGCCCCAAATTGACAAAATTAGGTCAAAATTCAAGGAATTAATATCAATTAAGGGCACCGTCAAGATTGGGGTCTATGATATGTACAATGGTTTCCTTGATTTCACTAATGAAGAAGATTTTAATGTTTTCTGGTTTAAAAGAGTTATTGAAATTGAAGGGCAACAAATGCGGCTTCAAAAATGGTCGCCGATTTCAAGCTGGAGGAAGACCTGCCTATCGCTCCAGTATGGGTGCTTCTTCCCAGTTTACCTTTCCATATGCACACTTGGAATCATGTAAAACAAGTGGTGAGTGCAATTTGTACTCCCCTTGAAATGGACTTAGCTACCAAAGGAAGAACAAGGCCTAGTATGGCCAATGTTCGAGTTGAAATCGATTTGCTTAAGGAACAACCGAACTCTATTTATGTTGGTCAAATATATGAAAATGCTCCTCAAGAAGGTTTTGTGCAAAAAATTGAATTTGAGAGGGTTCCTAAATATTGTAAATTCTGCCGAAAATTGGGTCATAACTTGGTCAATTGTCGATCTTTAGAACAGAAAAAAGCTGCTGAAAATAGGGATTTAGAGGTCCAAAAGGATGCTGAAAATAGGAATGAATATGACGAAATAATTGGGGACCAAAATATGGGAGATGGAAACAAATTTGTTACTGTTGCTCATAGAGAAAATACGGGGATGTTTGATCATAGCAGTGAAACTGCTGAACATGTCCCTGCTGATTCTGCTGAAGCCAAAAAGGCTGAACAACAAAAATACTGTGTTAATCAACAAGAAAAAACTGGAAAACAAAATTTTAGAACTGAAACGGACGCTACTGGTTCTGCTGAATTTTTTAGAATTGGAACAAATGCTAAGGCTGGACATGTTGAACATAGAATCAATCAAAAACAAAAAATGAAAAGCTGAAAACTGGTGAGGTTGTTACTAGAGAAACAAAGAGGCTAGATGATCATAATACATAGTCCAAGGCTATTGAATATGCTGAAATAGCTGGAACAGTGGTGCAAACTGCTCAAAACAGAAAATTTAGCATTGTTGAATCTGTTGAATGCGTCTCTGCTGATTCTGCTGCATCTGAAATGGCGAAAAAGGTTGGACAACAAGAAAACTGTTGCAATCAAATGGAAAATATGGAAAAAAAGAATCCAGGAATTGTTGTCTATCGTGAAAATCTAAAATTTGGTGATCAAAATAAAAAAGGTTGTGGTTTATGAATCTGCTAAATTCGATGGAACTGAAGTTGATACTGATGCTGAGCAGACTGTTTATAGAATTAGTCTAATGCAAAAAAATGGGTCCAAGTCGGACAAACATTTGCAACAACCACCTAGCAACATCAGGGAGAGATCGAGGAAAAAACCCAGAAAAAGCAAAAATAGAAAACTTCCTAAAAAGATATCCAAAGTCTTGTTCTAACCAATCTACAACTTATCTGATGACTCTAGATGGAGGAAGAAACATAACAAAGAAATAAGTTTGGCCCTTCAAAACATGAACCAGAACAGTGATGGTGTCAATGTAGGTGAACAGGGAGGTCAAGCTAATGTTTGTGATTTGGGAGATCAATCTAAGTCTATCAATGAGCAAACTAAGGCAAGCAACGACCAAGCTAAGGCTGTTAATGTTCAATTTCCTTCGATATCTAAGCTTGATAAGTAGGAGCAGAAAGCCCATACCAATGACTGTGGAACAAGGGAGAATATGCAGGAGTCCATCCGAGAAAATGAGAAACTGAGTGAGAGGGATGATAATGAAAACAAACAAATTCAAAAGAGAGCCCTTAACCTAAGTGATTATGTCAATGAATCTACTAGTGTGACCTCTGAAATTTGAAATCTTCCTGGGATTGAGATGGTAGTTGATCTCAATACGGAATCCAACTTACAACAAGATAGATATGTGACTAGTTATGGTTCCTGAAGAGCAAATACAAACTGATTCAAAGGATGATTCCTTCCAGATCATATGTTCCAGAGAAAAGAAAAGGAAAAAAAGGAAAGAAGAACAAAAGCAAAGATATTACACCTCCTAAAGGGGGACACTCATGCTAGCCTAAACTGTTTCCATGATAAATGCCATTTTTTGGAACATTAGGGTTGTGAATACCAAAAAAGCCTTACCAAGGCTTAAAAAATTGATCTCCATCTATAAGGTGGAACTAGTTGCGATTATGGAGCCTTTTGTTAGTACTAACCAAATAGAAAGGTGCAGGAGATTCCTTAGTTATCAACACTATATTTCTAACTCAAATGGTCAGATTTGGATCATGTGGTCAAGCAACAACATGACTACTATTCTAAGAAATCATGATCAACAACTTACTATTAAATTATATTATGGAGCTGCCAACAATGATCTCTACATCACAGCAGTATATGCTAAATGTACTCCTGAAGAAAGGAGAGAGTTATGGAATAGTCTTGAATTAACCAATCTTCATGTGAACGGTCCATGGTGCATTGGAGGTGACTTCAATGTCATTTTAGATCCGGATGAGAAAAAAGGAGGCAGACCTCACAGAATGAACAAAAGTCTTGAATTCAGCAATTGCATGAATAATTGTGGTATGATGGACTTGGGTTTTGTTGGTCTAAAATACACATGGTGTAACAATTGGGAGCCAAGAAGAAGAATATGGAAGAGATTGGATAGAGTATTTATCAACGATGACTGGTCCCAAATCATTCAAAATAATATTGTCAATCATTTGGCTAGAATTGGTTCTGACCATAGACCTATTCTAATTCAATGCAAGGACTCTAACCAGCAGGACCCTAAATACTTCAGGTTTCTAAATTTTTGGACTAATCAACCAACTTTTTTGCAGGTAGTTGAAGAAGTTTGGAGAAATCATGTCAATGGAATCCTCTATGGAGACTTCATCAAAAGATTAAAATGTTGAGCAGAAGACTGACTCAATGGTCCAAAGACGATATTGGCAATGTTTTCAACCAAGTTCAATACTGGGAAGATAAAATGAAAGATCTTGAACAAATGGATCTTTTGAAAAATAATGATACAACCAGAACTGAATTGAACAAAGGACAAGCTGAGTACATTAGATGGATGGGGATGTAGGATGACATTCTCAGACAGAAATCTAGGGTGAACTGGCTTGAAGAAGGAGATGCTAACACTAAATATTTTCATAGCACCATCAGAGGGAGAAGGAGAAGGCTACAAATTCTTAAAATTAAAGATCATAGAGGCCAATGGATTGAGGGGGATGATAATATTGGCAAGGCAGGTATCCATCACTTTCAACAGTTCTTTAACATCAATCATCACTACAATGACCATGATATCATCGAGTGTATTCCTCTATGTGTAATTGATGCAGATAATGAAAGTCTCACTGCCATTCCTGACACAGAGGAGATTAGTGATGCCGTCTTTAACATGAATCCTGACAGTGCAACAAGGCCGGATTGATATAATGGAAAATCTTTCAATCCTGTTGGGATATCATCAAGGAGGATATCACTGATTTTGTTCAAGCGATTTTCAATGGCAGGAGGCTTACTAAATTTTTTTCTCATACTTGTTTAGTTCTTATTCCTAAAGTTGACTCCCCTAGTAGTTTCTCCTACTTGAGACCTATTAGTTTGAGTAACTTTACTGCCAAGATTATCTCTAAGATCCTCTCCAGAAGGTTGAATCCTATTCTTGAGAAGCTTATTTCAGAGAATCAAAGTGCTTTTGTGAAAGGAATATTGATCACCGAAAATATCCTTTTAGCTCAGGAGATTGCTCAGGGCGTGAACAAGAAGAACATAGGAGGAAATGTTATTATAAAACTTGATATGGCAAAAGCCTATGATAGAATTTCCTGGACCTTTTTATAGCAGTTATGAGGAAATTTGGTTTCTCTGATAATTGGATTGACATGATCTGGGGACTTCTACAAAATATATGGTATTCTATCATCATCAATGGGGCTAGAACACGTTTTTTCACATCTACTCAGGGCCTGAAACAGGGAGATCTCTTAATCCCTTCTTTGTTTATTATTGGAGTTGAGGTTCTTTCTAGATCTCTAAATGCTCTAAATGACTTTATTGGTTTCACTCCTTTTAGCATGGATTCGAGAGGTCCGATGATCAATCATCTAGCCTACATTGATGATATTGTTATATTCTATGGTGGAAACAACATGAATCTCAAGTTAATCAAAAAGTCTATTGACAGGTATGAAAAGGCTTCTGGGCAGAAAGATAACAACGACAAGAGCTTCTTCATTACAGCCCCTAACACCTGTGCTGTAAGAATCAATAGAATTAGGAATGCTACAGGTTACATGGATAAGTCGTTTCCTTTCACTTATCTGGGATGCCCTATATAGTTTGGGAGGAAGACTAGCAATATTTTTGATGGTATGCTCTCTAAGGTGGTCAAGAAACTTAATGGATGGCAAGCCAGTATGATGTCCTCTGGAGGGAGAATGATCTTGATTAAACATGTCTTACAATCCCTCCCCACATACATCCTTTCTGCTATGAACCCTCCTAAAGGAATTACAAAGCTCATGGAGAAACATTTTGCAAACTTCTTCTCGGGTACAAATGAAGGTAAAAACAAATATCATTGGTATTCATGGAATAATCTTTGCCTCCCCAAAGATGAGGGAGGAGCTGGTGTCAGAAAAATGGAGGATATCATAGATACACTCAGCATTAAAAGATGGTGGAGATTCAGAACTCACCCATCTCTATAGGCCAACTTTCTCAAGAGCAAATATTGCAAAAGAGCCCATCTAGTGAACAAAAAGTCAAATCCCACTGATTCTCATATTTGGAGAAACATGCTCAAAATCAGAGACAAAGCCGAGGAAAACATTAGATGGGAAATTCAGAAAGGTAATTGTAGCTTTTGGTGGGATAACTGGACATGTAAAGGTGCTTTGGACAACCTATTACTAGGTAGTGGGAAATCCTCTAAAGTACAGGTGAAAGACTTCATAATTAATGGAGAATGGAATATTGTCAAACTCAACGATGTTCTCCCAGTGCATATTATGGATAGTATTGTTCAACTGGAGATAGGTTATCCAAATGAGGAAGATTTTCCTGTTTGGACTACCTCTAATGATGGGAGATTTTCTTCTAACTCAGCATGGCATTCTATTAGATTCAAAAAACAGAAGAATTTCTTCATAAACAAAATCTGGCATAACTCTCTCCCCTTTAAAATGTCCTTTATCTCTTGGAGAATTTTCAAAAATAGGTTATCTTTTGATGATGTTATTTGTAGATTTGGTACTAACATTATTTCCAGATGTTCTTGTTTTTCTTCTGCGCAGGTAGAAATAGTTCAACATGTCTTTAATAGTAGTGAAGCCGCCATCTTCATATGGAACAACATAGGTAATGCATTTGGAATCAAATATCAACAGGAGCCTATTATTGCTACCTTCAAAAGATGCTGGGAAGCAACGACCAACAATAAAGTGCACAATCAAATGCTTCAGATAGCTCCTACAATCATATGTTGGGAACTGTGGAAACAAAGAAATGCAAGCAGATATGGAAAACAAAAGAAGTTTCAGCTGAACTCGACGAGACACCAAATCACATGGACATTAAAAATGGCTATCTCCAACATGGTACCAAGAGAATATACTTATATGGAATGTCCTTTATTATGTGAAAAGGTCAAGAAACTCAGACCATCTCAGAAATGGATACAAGTTACATGGGAGTCTCCATTACCCGGCACTGTCAAAGTTAATACAGATGGAAGCTTTTGCAAAGAAAGTGGTAAGGCAGGCATTGGAGGGGTGGTCAGGAACAGTCAAGGGGACCTTATTACGGCCTTTTCTATTCCTATCAGCTATGATGATCATACTATGGCAGAGACTAAAGCAACATAGTTTGGAGGGAAATGGTGCAGTCAGAATACGTACACTAATTTCGATATCGAACTGGACTCAATGATCATAGTGGATATGCTCAAAGATGGAAACACTAACAACATGAAGATTAAAAAGGTTATGGACAGAACCTCACGCATTATTACACAAACTACAACTACGGTCAGGCACTGTTTCAGAGAGGAGAATCAGGTTGCGGATTGTCTTGCTAAATTGGCTACAACCACAAATCAGAGAAAGATGTATCATTCACTCCAAGAATTGCCTAACAATGCAAAATGGCTCTTTCTCCTCGATAAATGGCAACTTCCAAGGATAAGGACAAAATATGAAAAATCTAATTTCTTTGTTAGTTAATTTTGTTCATAGATCTTAGGAAGGAGGGTGTATATATATGAACCTCCTATCCTTCTTTTGGGGTGATTGCATCACCGTTGTTATATTTTTGTGAGGTCAGGTCTAGCCCCCCTCTTGCACTTTTTTGAATACAACACAACCTAGACGGCTGTCTGGGTAACTTTAATTTTTAAAAAAAACAATAGGAGATAGAGATAGATAATTGATAAATACTGTAAAAGAAAACTGTTCTTCTTTTCAACATATTGAATGCATTAAATTTAGAATTTATACGGGAATTCTAAATTATTTTTAGGTTTTTTTTCTTCTATATTATCATGTTTTATTTGGATCACGTATGAATCAATGATCGTGATCCGTCTTGCCATTTGAAGGACTTATTCAAAACGGGATGGACGCGACCCAACTAAATGGTATTCATAGACTAAAGCCAAATTATGATGAGAAGCCTTCAACTTATTTCATAAAATTCCTACACTAGTGGGATAAAAGGACTTATTTCTTGATATATGAATCAATCAAATGAGACAATTAAGAGAAATAAGTCAAGTTTGACGCACATGTCATCCTCATTAGAGAACGTTTTAAGTACTTAGGGTCAATTATCTAGGGAGATGAGGAGATAGACAGGGATGTTACGCACCATATTGGGGTGGGATGGATGAAATGGAGGTTAGCGTCTGAAGTCCTGTGTAACAAGAATGTGCCACTGAAATCAAACGTAAGTTCTATAGAGCGGTGGTTAGACCGGCCATGTTGTATGGAGCTGAGTGTTACCCAGTCAAGAATTCACATATCTAGAAGATAAAAGTAGCAGAAATGAGGATGTTGAGATGGATGTGGGCACACTAGGTTGGATAAGATTAGGAATGAAGATATCCGGGAGAGGGTGAGCGTGGCTCCCATGGATGACAAGATGCGGGAAGCGCGACTTAGATGGTTCGGATACGTGCGGAGGAGAAGCCTAGAGGCACCGGTTAGGAGGTGTGAGCGGTTGATTTTGGCAAGTACGAGAAGAGGTAGAGGGCGGCCTATGAAGTATTGGGGCGAGGTGATCAAGCAGGACATGGCGCGACTTCAGATTTCCAAGGACATGGCTCTTGATAGGAACAAGTGGAGGTCGAGCATTAGGATGGTAGGCTAGGGGGTAGTCGAGAGTTCTTTCCTCTTTGTACCGGGTAGTCTGCTAGAGTTTTGGTTATGTTTGTTAGCGGTCTATGTTGTGTTCACATTGTTGTTTTGCATAGTTTGGTGTTATTGTCCTTTCACTTATTTGTTATTGTTATTTTATTTTTTTGACATCTTTTGTTGTTACATACCTTTTCTTTTGTTTCTTTTCTGATATTATTATCTCTTCTGTTGAGCCGAGAGTCTGCCGGAAATAGTCTCCCTACCCTTTTCGGGATAAGGGTAAGGTCTGCGTACACTCTAATCTCCCAGACTCTATTAGTAGGATTTTACTGGGTATCTTGTTGTTATTGTAGATACATAAAAACGAAATAAATATACATAGGTGAGGAGAATCAAATAGAAGTGGCAGATATAGCCATATAGGTACTAATTATTAAGTGAGAAAGAAATTTCGTGTACTTTCTATTGAAAGACTCAAGAAACACATTAAAGTTGAAGCACATACGATATACATATAATTATTTAACACTTAGCATTCTTAATTAGAGGTTCAAACAATACAGAGAAATTTCATGCTTAACAAAATTTGAAATCAAGATGTAGATTATTATTTTTGAATTGACGCTTCCAAAATTTGAGTTCAGAAAGTTACTACTTGCTCCTATTGTGGTGGATAATAGACTACTCCCTCCCTGGTTAACAAAAAAATTATAAGCTTCAAATGGAGATATCAATAAGCAAGTTGTATACGGTAGAAATCGGGGCTACTCGATTTCACTCTTTGATCGAAATAGGAATGTCACGTTGAAGGGCTAGGACGTCGAGTCTGAAATCGAAGCCTCTTTTCTAATCGAGGTCGACATCAATTGAGGCCAGAAAAAGACGACTCCGAGTGATATCGGCATAACTTGATAGCAGAAAGGGCGAGATATCCGCAATTGATCGAGGATCGTGGCGTGAATCTCAGAACAGATCAATCTATGGCGGTTAATCAGATGTTAATATGATTTCCTGATTATTTGATATTTAAAAATATAAAAGGCTAATTTCTGGTAAAAATAGTATAAAATTATATGCTTGGGCAATAATTGCAAAGTTATTGCAATTATAGACAAAAGATGTCAATTTGGCTAATTATGAAATAATTTACTATAATTAGAAGTATACCTTATTTTGGACTCCTCTATTATATAAAGAGGAATTCCATTCATTTGTACTCATCATTGCTCACTGAGAAAAATATATGCACTCGTTACTTTCTCACTTTCTTGCTACCTCTTTCACTTACTGTTCATCAGAGTTGATTTATTTGTTTACTGTTCTTACTATTCCACCTCGAGACTATCTCAAATCGAGGTTGAAGCTTTGCTCACACACTAGTTTGATTTATTTTATTGCCTAATTCATCTGTCTATTTTCTTATTTATCAATTGGACGAAATCACATATCCTTAAAATCACGAAATAAATTTAATTGTTATCTGAATTTTAGAGTAAACACAAATCAACTAAATAATCTTTTTGAAGTTTTGCTAAAAAATGTATGTAGATGATTAACCTTTAATTTAAAGAAATTGCTGAAGACGAATTGATGTTCATCGATTACGCTGGTGATAAGAGTAAAAATGGCTCCATGGCATACAGACATGAAACATCAAAACCCAAACCTTTTTCACACAACTAAAAAGCATTGAAATCTATCTATCTTTTCCTTTTGTTCGAAAATTTTGAATGCTTTACAATGAGTATCAGGACATTTAGATAATATGCTTTGATTAAGAATTTTCCAACGATACTTCTTCCAGTTACAATCTCAGAAGAGGAACAAAAGATGGATTGAGGTATGAGGCTCAGATTTTCGACTGTAATTAACTACGGTTGCAAATATCCTTGCCTTGAGAGTTGAGAAGAAACAGTGAAAAATGACATCTCTTTGTTGGAACGAGCATTATTCTTCAAACGGGCGATGAAGCGTTGCTTCTCTTCGTAGGCTTTATTTATTATTTTTAATTACGATAAATAAGTTTTTAAACTAAGAAGGGTTATAAATAATTTAACTTTTTAAATTAGGACTTCAACTAGAATTTGTCATTTTTGGTCAAACATGAAATTTTTTATTTAACCAAATAATTACAACCGCTCGTTCTTTTTGGACTATAAGAACAAGGCCTCTATTTCATATCTACCTATCACATAGACAGAATGAAACTCTATATCTATCTGCTATGGCTAGCAAGGAAAGCTATCTAAACTATTTAGTATCTTTCTCCATCTACTTTGTTGTTGCCCTCTAATGTGTAGTTGGAGTACAATCTCCCTGATGATCTGCTTGGTGTGTTGTTGCTTCTGTTGGAATCTTCGAGCATTGTCCCCCTCAAATGTGATAAATTGCTGCAGCAAAGAGCCAACCCAACACTTGTGCTCGCACTCTATTGTTGTTCACTTTCCTGGTTATCCACTTAACTTCCTCCGTCCATGTTCCTAATTGCCTGTGCTCTCCCATCCATTTCAGTAGCACATTCCAGATAGTAGCAGAGAATGTACAGGCAAAGAAGAGGTGAGCTAAGTTTTCCTCTGCTCCAGAGTTACATAGTACATATTCCTTAGGAACATGTATCTTCCATCTTTTTAATCGATCAGCTTTAGCTAATCTTTGTTGTACTGCAAGCCAAACAATGAACTGATGTCGTGGTAGCATTGACTTCATCAGACATTTCCATTCAACTTTTTGGTGCTGCCGGGTGAGAGATAGGTATGCCTTCTTGATACTAAACTTCCCTCCGTGGACAAATTTCTGCAATTCATGTAGAGGGTCACCACCTAGCAACCACTGTCTAGCATCAATTATCTTCTTTACTATCCAGTATGCTTGTTGTGGAGTCTTCATACTACTCGGTTCTTTGCCTTTTATATAGAAGTCGTGGATCCACTTTACACAAAAGGTATCTTTTTTTTAGGCTACTGCCCAAAGCACTTTACATATAGCTGCTCTATTCCATGTGAAGAAATCAGTTATGTTTGGAGCCCCGACAGATTTTGGCATACACAGTTTTTCCCAAGGCACTAATGCTTTTTAGATGCTTGAGCATTCCTAGTCCACAAGAAGGTTCTACAAATACTAGTGAATAGTTGTAGCACTTTTTTTGGCAGTAGGAATACCTGAGCCCAGTAAGTTTGCATATCAAATAGAACACTCTTGATCAATTGCAATCTACCACTGTATGATAAAAATTTTGTTGTCCAACACCTGATTGTGGTTGTCATTCTCTCTACCAGTGGAAGACATTGATGTATGTTGATCTTCCGAGAGGATAGAGGTACCCCAAGGTATTTGAATGGGATCCCCCCTGATGAGAATTGTGTCTCAGATAAAATATGCTTCTTTAGTGCATGAGAGACTCCAGTTATGTATAAGAAACTCTTTTCTTGTTTGGCTTTAAGACCTGAGGCATCAAAGAAATGATTGAATGCTCATCAATCTTATAGAAATTTCATCTGCGCTACAATTTAACAAATCATCCGCAAAACAAATGTGCACTAACTTTAGCTCACCACATCTAGGGTGGTAATTAAAGTCAGGGTTGTGCCTCAATTGCTTCAAAGATCTGTTCAGATATTTCAATGTCAGCACAAACAAGTAAGGGGACATTAGGTCTCCTTGTCTTAGTCCTTTCTTTGCCTTGAATTTAGGAGTAAGGCTCCCATTGATCAGAATACAGTAGTTCACCGTGGAAACAACTCCATGATTAAGTTAATAAACTTCCCTGGAAAATCAAACTCCACCAGAATTGCTTTTAAAAATCTCCATTCAGCAGAAGCATATGCTTTCCTTATATCCACCTTCACCTGACATCTTAGAGACAACCTTTCTGGGAATATCCTTTGACAAGTTCACGTGCCACTAAGACATTATCTAAGATATTCCTTCCTGTTATGAAAGCAGGTTGTGATGAGCCAACCAAGTAGTCCACAACTAGTTTGTGTCTAGTAGTAAGTACTTTTTGCTACAATCTTGTAAAGAGTTGTACAAAAGGCAATTGGTCGGAATTCCTTCACAATGTACGATTGGCTACTTTTGGAACCAATGTGATTGTAGTACTATTGGTTTCTTTGAGTAGCCTGGCAGTTTAAAAAAAAATTGCATTACTGCGTGTGTTATATCATCCCCTACAATGCTCCAATATTCTTTGAAGAATTCAGCAGTAAAACCATCAATTCCCGGGGCTTTATCGTTAGGTAAATCTTTGAGGACCTGAGTGATATCCTCACTGGTGACAGGCTATATAAGCTCCAAATGTTGTACTCTATTGATATAGGGTTCATCCTTTCTAATGTTGATGTCAATGCTTGGTATTTCTGCAGCACTAGTGCCCAGAAGCTCTTTGAAAAAAGTGACAAACTCATTTTGCACTCTGTCAAGATTTGTTAGTGTCACACCTTGACTGTCACAAATAGTGGCAATGTTGTTCCTGGATTGTCTTGCTTTAAGTTGTGCATAGAAGAACTTTGTATTGGAGTCTCCTTGCATTAACCATGTAGCTCTAGATTTTTGTCTGAGTACCCTTTCATGAATATCTGACCATTTTTCGAGAGTTAATAAGACTTCCTTTTCTTCCTTGATGAGGACAGAATTATATAGATCAGTTTCTAGCTTCTCTTATACATCTTGAAGCTTGCCATATAGCTTCTCTAATTTATGGTCCAACTTGGACACTTCTCTATTCATTTGTGTCACAGTAGTTTAAAGGAGTTTCAGCTTCTTGCATATTGCATACATAATGTGACCAGGTACCTCTTGTCTCCACATAGACTCAGTGGCTGCTGCAAATACTTCCTATTTGAGCAGGACATTGAAGAGTCTGAAAGGTCGAGGCAGTGCATGTTTAGCCACCTCAGTAGATATTAGAATTGGGAAGTGATGAGAGCATCTTGGTTGGTGATAATATGCCACAAGGGAGTTATATTTATTGAACCAGTATTGATTACCAAAGGCCCAATCTATGAGGTTGTAAATTCTATCTTCAGGACCACGCTTGTTAGACAGAGTATTGGCACCCTCTGTATACGGTAAAACTGGGCCCGCCCCTTGCGTGACTAATCAATACTGAAATGTGATAGATTAAGGTTCGACCATAAAATCATACCGAACCGAGGTGAAAGGTTATACCATCAAAGCTCGAGCCCCCGGGATCGAACAAAATCGAGATCGAGGGAAATTTGCTTAGCCGGATAACAGAAAGACGAAATATCCGCGATCGGGCGGAGATCTCGTCATGTATCTAGGATAGGCCGATTAATTAGCCAATCATGAGATTTCTTACTTCATTTAGATCTGTATCAAGAGTAGGACTCCCTTACTATATAAATGAGGTTTGATAATTTGTAAAACACATCACATTTACGCAACATAAAGCAATTAACTCTCTTTTCTAGCTTTCATTATCTTGTTACTATGCTCTTATATCAGTTGAGACTTCTCTTGGTTCAAGGGTGATTGAACTCGAAGGCCAAATCTATCCGATTCGTTTGGTTTTCATTTCTTTCTTTTATCGTCAATTTCAATATTAATATATTCTCCTAATTTGTGCCAAGTTATATCACATATCCTTAAAACCGCGTATAAATTCAATTGTTATCTGTTTTTACTAGACAATTTGGCGCCCACCGTGGGGCTAAGGATAATAGTGAGTGCCTGGTACTAACTTTCGTAACACGCACTATTTTACACTTGTTCTTGTGAGTATCTTTGATTCCAGGATAAAAATGTCGAACTCTCAGGCAGAACCCATACAATGGACAATGAATTCGGTCAATGACAACATAGCACCAGGTAACGACGTACCTCCTGTTGGTCTCGATGGAGTTCCGACTGTAGATCCAATCGACGTCAGCTCACATGTAGCCATCAATGCAAATTTGGCCGTCGATCTCGAGTGTAGCATACATAGGGATGTTTGGTCGGCCGCTCAGAGCACACATGGCGGCGAAGAGGGCGGGATCAGCCTTCGGGTGATCTTCGAGATGTTGCAGGATCAACAAGCCGCGATAGCCCAGGTCCAAAACCAGAATCATGCACCAAGCAGGATCGAGCCCGAGCCATCCCAGGAAATTGTTCACATGGTCGAATCAGTGTCAAGGAAATCGAATGGGAATGAATTGGGGGCCGACCCCGCAATCATGAAGATGCTCGAGGAACTAACGAAATGAGTTGAGTCAAGGGAAAAGAATATCGAAGCGAACGACAAGAATGTGGAAACTTATAATTGCAGGGTTGATCAAATCCCGAGGGCACCACCAATATTGAAGGATTTGGATTCCAAAATTTTTGTACAATAGCCCTTCCCCCCGAGCGCGGCTCCAAAATCGATCCTATAAAAGTTCCACATGCCCAAGATTCCTAAGTACAATGGAACGGTCGACCCAAACGAGTATGTCACCTCTTACACATGTGCAATTAAAGGGAATGATCTAGAGGATGACGAGATTGAATCCGTGCTACTAAAGAAATTTGGGGAGACCCTGTCAAAGGGAGCTATGATATGATACCATAGTTTACCACCTAACTCTATCGATTCTTTTGCTATTCTTGCAGACTCTTTTGTAAAAGGCACACGCCGAAGCCATTAAGGTCGAGACTAGGAAGTCAGACCTTTTCAAGGTAAGGCAGAAAGATAACGAGATGCTCAGAGAGTTTGTGTCTCGGTTCCAAATGGAATGAATGGATCTACCACCGATGGATATACCACTAGTTGCCGAAGATTGGTCCGTTCAAGCTTTAACTCAAGGACCCAATGTACGAAGCCCAGTGGCTTCACATCAGTTGAAGCAGAACTTGATAGAATACTTGGTTGTTACCTGGGCCGATGTACATAATCTATATCAATCAATGATTAGAGTCGAAGACGGCCAACTGGGGGCTCCTTCCGGGTCCGTTTATCCTATCTGGCCCGTTAACAGAATCAAGAGGGACATTGACGAGAACCAAGGTTGAACAAGTATCGATACCAGTTGTATAATGGAGATCCAAGTATCGATGCCCATAATATATATATTGTAACGACCCGACCGAACGTTTTGAGCTCTAGCGCGTCGTTTAACGGTTTGGGACCCTGGGCGGCTTCATTTTAGGTATTATGACTTGTACGCATGGTCGGAAATTGAAATTCGGGAAGTTTGGGTGGATTTGGAAAGAAAATTCTCATTTCGGAAGCCTTAAGTTGGAAGAATCAACTAAGATTGGAATTATGAGTAAACGACCTCCGAATCAGGATTTGAAGGTTCATGCAGGTTTTGTCACGACCCGAATTAACCCTCCGAACGGACTCGTGACGACACCTAGTCCCTATGACTAGGTAAGCCTAAATTATGCGGAAAAATAAGACAACACAGAAATAAACAGTAAAGATGTAGCAATAACTATAAAACTTAAGCCGCTCGGCATTTACAACTTTCACTCTCCCAAAACCCGGAATTTCACCAAGTCACAAGCTTTATACAACTATAGCTCTATACAACAGAATAAGGAAATTGTGTATATGTCTATCTCTTATGCCTATAGTAGAGTAGATGGGGACAAGTGAGATTCTGCGGACGCGGCAGAATTACCCCGCGGTCTCCTAAGCAAGTGTTGTAGTACTCCTAACCAAAACGTTGCGTACCGGTACCTGGATCTGCACATGGGGAAAACATGCGCAGGAAAGGGCGTGAGTACTCCACATTCGATAATCCGTAAGTGCCAAGCCTAACCCCAGTCAAGTAGTGACAAGGTCAGGTTAAGGCTCTACTGAGTTTGAAAATAAGACAATTATAAATTTGAACAATGACATATAAATAGCTAAAATAAGCAGAGTTTAAAGGAAAACTGGAAGAAATAATAAAGAAAAGCCCTCTGCTCAACACAACAAATATGCAATGCAGTATAGGGGGAAAGCTCCCGGATCTCAGTCTGTAGTCCCAATTTAAATATGCTATGCAGTACAGGGGGAAAGCTCCCGGATCTCAGTTCGTAGTCCTAATTTAAATATGCAGTGCAGTACAAGGGGAAAGCTCCCGGATCTCGGTCCGTAGTCCCAATTTAAATATGAGATGCAGAATGCTATCGGATACGACGTAATTAAACAATTCAAGATAAGAATAGGCAAGAATAAGGTAAAACTATCTAAGCGTGGAGCAACTAGTAGCAAATACGGGGAATTCAATGAAAACAGGTAAGCATGCTCATTCCTATGCTAACTATTCAGTTATAACATGAAGCAGTAAGGAATGAAGTGTGTTATGACATGGAGAAGGCAAAATGGAAATTTAGCAACCATGACCCGTGTACGCACTCGTCACCTCACGTACACGTGTCCACATAGTAAAATCAGTATAAAAATGCCTAAGGAAAATCCCCAACACAGAGTTAGGCAAGCCACTTACCTTGACTGCGCTAATCAACCCAATACCACGCTCTTTCCATGAGTAACCGACTCCGGGTGGCCCAAATCTATTCAATTCGATTGTATAATGTAAATATCAGTTCAGGGGAACAAAATAGCTAATTAATTCGAAGCTAATACGCGAAATTAGGAAATTATATTTTCCGGACACTCGTTCACTCACGAGTCTAACCATATAAGGATCTCTCAAATCGGAGGTCAAACACCCAATCAAAACTCAATAATTTGGTCTATGAAGTTCATCCCAGTTTTGCCTCTTTCTACCCAAGATTTTCGAAATTAGAGGTGGAAATTAAGATTAGAATCATAGAAATTGATCTATAATGGTTAGAGATTACTTACCCAAGTTACCCAGGTGCAAATGCCTCCAAATATCGCCTCTCCCGAGCTCTCAAAAACCAAAAATGGTGAAAATAACATAATTAAAATGATATTTTTATGTTGAAATTTGAGTAAAGTTGACTTTGGTCAACATTTTTGGTAAACGGACCCGGACCCGTTGGTGATTTTTGGTAAACGGACCCATTTTTTGAAATTTTTATTTTTATGTTTATTACTTTTCTTTAAATGCCAAGTAATAAGAATTAAGTATGTTAACCAGAACGTTGGCTTGTCTAGCGGGTTCAACGTTAGACGTCATCACGGTGCCGAAGGTGGGATTTCGGATCGTGACATATATATATATATATATACACCCACTTGGTTGAATAATTGTGTCTCCAATTAGTCTATACAAAACACCTATCTCCCACTCATATTAAATATAAATACAAAATATTCTTTATCTACAATATATAGTCATCTTAATTTTTACAAAGAAGTTATAATAATTTTGACATTTCTCATTATAATGTAATTACCAGTATCACATTCATCATTTTAGGGACATGAATTGTATTCTTTTGTTTTATTACTCGAACATATGTTTAAATATAGATATATGTGTGTCAATAATAACACAATAAATTAAATGAATTAAAAATCGGCGAAATTTGAACTTATAATCTCCTAGCAGTTGGATGTTATTCCTTGAAATTGAGAGCAAAACGATTTAATTAAATAATTAAAAGATCTATGTTGGATATTAGCGTTCTAAAAGAGGAAGAAGCTGCATCAATTCAATTTCATCGTGAAAAATGGGACAAAATGTCGTGTGGGCGACGGCTAATATTAATGAGGCTGACCATGTGGGTGTAGACGACTAAAGTAGATAGGCAACGATATTACATCTCCATTTCTTAATCCATTTTCTTTTTCATCTGATCACCTGTTCTATTTCTAGGTGCAATGGATGTTGGTAAAGATGTTAAGAGTGGCATTAAAATACTCTAATTAGTTGGAACTTGAAAACCTAAAAATAGAAACTATATGGCGACATTTTGATGACACCATTCCCATTAAACATGGAAATGAATTTCAGGTCTTAACTAAGGCGCAACAGCACAATATTGATGGCTTTTGACTATCCATCTGCCTTTTGTATTTGATGACTTTGATCTCACCTCTATCTCTTCACCTCGTCATCCGCTTGAATCTGCTTCCGAGAAAAAGATGAAGAATTAAACTAATGGATTTATAATATTTAATTTTTATATGAATTTTATGAATAAACCATTGTTTTTATGTGTGTTTTAAACTCAATTTATGATCACTTAAACATAGTGTATTACTTCGTAAAAAAACTATGGTAAATCTTTTCTAACCTAATAGTAGTGCTCCACTTGTTGAAGGAAATAATATACTAATGTTTTTTCTCTCTTTCTTACACAAAATTTTAGATGAAGAGAATTATTTTCACCTAAAATTAATTTGCTTTAAAAGATATTTATGTTTAAGTTCTCGGCAAAACTTCGAACGAAATCTAAATTGACCTTTTTAGGTTTCCCACTTATCAACAAATTTGGATTTACGCGAGGGAATTCCTACATTAATGGCGATAAAGGGCTCCTTACAAAAGACAATTTCATATCCAAAGTTTATATTCGAGACCTCTAGTTAAGGATGTAGGAGTGTATCTCTTAAAACAGTATACTAAAGTGATTTAAGCCATTAACGAAAGTCATTGACTTTGAAGATGAACAATGTCTCCATCAACTTAATAATTACATGGCACCTCTTAAAAAAACACAGTAAAGTGATTTTAAGCCATTAGCGAAAGCTTAAATAAAATAAAATAAAATAAGCGTCACTCACGAGGAAAAGATAAATAAGAGCTTATTTTTTTAATCCCTTTAAACATTATTGGATTAGTTTATACAAATCTAGAAACAGTCGAATATGTTGTCAGTAGAACACAAATAATATACTCTACATAGCATTGTATATACAGTCTAGCGGCTTCGTTTTGCCACAACAGTACCATATGGTCCTCGCGCTGATCTCTGAACCAAAGGAAGATGATAATACTATTCTTTTCATTTCTTATACTTATTTTATTAGTCTTCTCATTGTACAAAGTCATACTGGCCATGATATAACGTGGATTCCACCTCATCATTTTTGGATTTGCGCTCAAGAGATGTTTTTTAATTTTTACACCCTTGCTGGTCAAGAATATCTTGATCACTTGGATATGCCTGAATATTCCTACGGTACTCACATTAAGGTTCAACAATGAAGAACATCCAATTATAGCTTGACCATTTATAAATTCATCTCTTTTAGGCAAGTAGTTATGGTCATTATAATTTCTAGATTATATTACAATGATATTTATTTTTTGTAATTTACGAAATCTTAGTAGCTCAGTTGATTGGCTACTTAATCGCTACTTTGTTGGTGAGTATTTGATCAGAGACGTATCCAGCTCAAGGGACATGGGTTCACGTGAATTTATACTTCTCTCCCTAAATCATTTATAATAATGTTATATTTTTTTTAAATTATTTAAATATATGTATGTGCACCCTTGCTTAAAGACTCATATGATGTAATTATTATTAGGTGCACTTTTACAAGTGAAATTGGCGGTTCAAATCCCACTCCGAACAGTCTTGTTTTCGGCACGAGATATAAATATATGTGAAAATTACTAATATTTCAAAAAGAATATAATTTTGAACCTATAATTTCAAAAGTGTCGCGCTTTTATGATAAGAGACTAAAATTAAACTCGTCAAATGTAAATTCTAGATGCACCTCTTTACAATTGTGCATCTATCCTCTTGAAATCCTGGACCCGACTCTATATTTGAGTCTCACTTTGTTGTTCCCCATAAACAAATTCCCCTCTAATATTTTTTTTTTAAATCTTTGTAATTTTGCTGCAAAGTGAACTAATATGAACATTCACTTTTGACAACATCTTTTGGATACAATGTTATAGTAACCATAATTTATTAGCTTTTCTCTTTTAGGCAAGTACGTTGTAGAAATAGAATAATAGTAATTCCTTGATTACATCGATATCCTTTGTAATTTAGTTTCCTTATAAAGTGAATTAGCATGAATATTCATTTTTGACCACTTCTGTATAAGACAAGTAACATATTAGTGTGTGGAATATATCAGTAAAATAAATTGGAAAAAAACTATGATATTCTTTGATCTTTCAAATTTTAATATACTAATTAAGCTTTTTCAATATATATTTCCCGGATCCTGCGTGAATGCTTAGCTAATAAAAAAAATTAAAAAATTAAAGGAATATAAAATTTAGAAGTAACAACAGAAAGTTCAGTGAACAAAAGGTCATAATTTTAAATTCCATTTATTGGATTCCTTTATTTTGATCTGTATGTAAAAGAAAGTTTTTTCTTTTATAAGTAATAATCACCAATTTCTGTTATCCATATATATATATATATATATATATATATAAAATAATTAAAATGTGTTGGTCTGATCTCATAAAAGGATAAGCTCACCACGAAATGGATACCCCACTGGTAAACAATGGGGGAAGCGATACCTTTCTTTTCCTATATGCCACCTTCGTAAGCACTGATAAAGCCCAGCCCCGCACCCAGATTATAACTAGAAAAACGGAATCTTCTCCCTTCTCTCTCCTCCATCTTTTCCCTAAAACTATTTGTCGCTCTCCCCTTTCTCGTATTTAGCCATCAAATCAACTCAAAATCCATCCCGTTTGTTTCATCATTAAAGTTTCTCAATTTATGGAAAGTACTCTCTATAGCTACTCTACTGTTATTTGAGTTTTTTAATCCGTTCTAGAGAAGACGAGTTTTTGCAATTGTGTGTATGCGTTTTTTGTTGTTGTTGTTGAATGGCGATGGACGATAACGAGAGTTGCGGAAGCAGAGCGACGGAGCCGTCGTCGCCGAAACATAATCGGCTACATAGGCAGAAGCTTGAAGTGTTTAACCAAGTGCTTACTCGGCTACAGGATTTGAATCGCGAAGAGGTTAAACTCCCTGGCTTTGAAGACCACCTTTGGCTTCACTTCAATCGCCTCCCTGTTCGGTTAACTTCATAAACCCTACCTTTCCTCAGTTTTCGGTTACCTTGTGTTTTTTTTGGCCATTTGTTTTATTTTGTCAAATTTGTACTGGTTTACTCAGTAATTGCTCGAATTTTCCGCCTCTAAAAGTTAAGTTTTTTGGTACTGAATTTGGATGCCTGCAGATATGCATCGGATGTCAATGTGGAAAGAGCAGAAGATGTGCTCATGCATAAGAGATTACTGGACCAAGCAGAGGATCCTGCGAATAGACCTGCCTTTGATGTCCGCCTTGTGCAGGTTATACAGCCATCTGATTTTCCTACATTTTTATGCGTGTATGCCCTATCATTATTAATGCTCTTTTTTCTTTGGTAACTCTGAAAACTGAGGCTACGTAGAAATGACATTTGAACTAATTCTAGCTGGGTATGACTAGGAGGAATCTCTACTTGATCGATCTTGAATAAGTTGGGATTGATTCAACACATAAGGTGTTTCCAGGAAGCACAGGGTCTATTATTTGGAAACTAGTAAATTATCCAATAATCTCTTCAAAGCCATACTTTTTTCTTTTCATCCATCCATCCCAAACTTCTCTTGCATTCTGTCCTAGGAGGAAACGGAGAACTCTCTTAGGAAATAATGTAGTAAGGATAGCAGCTTATTGATATTTCCTAATAAATTATTGAAAGAATGTCCTTTGAATTAATTTGAATATGCCATGGCTCTTGTTTGTGTAGTTCCAATAGCAGGCTTGACGATACATAAGAATCCTATAATTCACTTCATCCTTCTTGAATAATAGGGACATATGTGGCTTAATGAGTGTGTCATTTCACAATAATGTAACATGTACATTTAAAAGCCTGAATTTAAAAAGATATAGGCATAAAGACTTTTGTCTTCGCACATCCTCTCAGACTCTTTTCCTTGTTTTGTTTCTCACAGTAAGATATCCGAGTTGAACTGTACATATCTTGATTACACTATCTAGGCCAAGTTCTTATTTGGTTAACCTTTAATATATAAGGTGTTGAGAATTTTCTTCATCTCTTGGCTAAGCAAGTCAATCTATGGCGTTCATTGAGTTAATTCAGAAATATATCATGTAATGCAAAAGTAGTTTTAGGTAGCTCTTATGGAATGGCTTGTATGCTTCTGGTCTTAGAATTTTCTAAATTTCTTAAGAAGACAAGTTAAAGCTAGTAGATTGAGTCTCTGAATCTTTGAGCCATCCAATGGGTTGTGTCTCTGTATCCATCTGCTTTAAGTGGGTGTGCATTAGATGAACTGTTTAGATTTAGATCAAGAGACTTGAAGACTATGGAAGTCATGTCATTTCTAAGCTCTGTTTAACATTAAAGACTGAGACAAATTACAGTAGGACTTTACAAAATCAGGCTTACTACCAAATTCGGGAAGTGCGCTTCTGCCTAGATATGTCAGATGAGATGGAGGAAAGAGGAGATGTCCAGATATATAAACCAGCAGAAGAGAAAAGGGGGTGACTGCCAACTTGAAGATCATAAGCAAAGATTTGATCATTACTGCAACTTTAGAATGTGATGCATGGCCTAACTCAAGTTTTTTTGTAATTTGAGATATTCATATGCATGTTCTGACTTTAAGTTCATAATGTAGGTTCAGCCCATGTACAATGGAGTTTCAACCAATACGGTTGATGTAAATTCTTCAGTTCAAGATGAAATCCCAAGGTATTCTCTTAGTTTAAGCACTAAAGTTACCTATTTTTCAATATCATTTCTTTTTGTGTATTATTTTTCACCTGTGATTTTTCTCTAGTGTGCTCCTTAAGTAGTTTATTTTTTGTGTTGCCATCTTGTTTTCCCTCTCCAGCATTCATCCTCCTCCAACATTTGGTTCATCACCAAATCTTCAAGCCCTTGAAATTCATGATAATAAAGCTCATGTAAATCATGGAGAAAGTGATATCAATTCTACTTCGCGGTCAACCAGGTAAAATTCTCCATAATGCTTGAGTTGTAAATGATAAGATTCATGGTGCTAGTAGTTGGCATTGTAGCTTTTCAATACTGAGTTTATTTTGTCTTTGGAAAGGATTTCTAATTGACTTTTCTTTCCTAGCAATATTCTTATGTGCCAATTGATTTTGTGCAGGCCAATGCACGAGATTACTTTTTCAACAGTTGACAAACCAAAAACGCTCACTCAGGTTCCTCATTCTTTTCAGAATCCTCCTCCCGTTTTGTTCATACTTGCTCTCTTCTCATCTCTTATATTCTCATAATGAAACACAAACTGTAGTTTCATAAATTTACCATATGCAAATCTAGTGCAAATTTAACAGTAAATAAGGTTAAGACTCTTAAATTCCTTAAAGTGTCTGTCATTGGACTCGCTTCTAATAACTAAAGATAGCCTTGTTCTTGCTTAATAAGCAAGGAAATAAAGTGACCTTTATATAAGTAATACAACTGATATTTTCATAAACTACTTCTCGGTGCATAATATAGAATAAGCGTCTTAATGAAGATAAAAGTAATAGAAGACTATGGTGAAGGGGAAACAGAGGATAACACGGAAAAGTTAATGTATGGGCCCGTGGATTGACTGTATGGTTAACTTTTGAACGTAAGAAAGTAGGGAAGGGTTTATTCAGTTAACCTAACTTTCAAAAATATTCTTAGTCATAACCATCAACTTTTCTGATACAATCTTGTTCCAAATTAATATAAGAAATCTTTTAGGGAAATGGGTTTACCTATTTCTACTTCCCAAAGCAAAGGGTGTAATGCAGTTGGTATTTATACTTTATGTAGTCACCATTGTATTGTCGGTACTGGTATAGGAGAGTCTTTATTGTTAGATTTGTTCAGGGAATCAGAGTCACTAGTGGAAGTGCAGGAATATGCCACTTCAATGTGTCAAAGCTCTCACTGAATGTTTTTTTTTTGTATGCATATTTTATAAATAAGTAGCTCTGCAGAAGTTTTGGACCACAAAAAGATTTTAAAGGAAAAGATGAAAGGTGTTAATGGGCTACGATGACGAAGGTCTTCTAATGAGAAGGAGATTAGGAAGTGAAAACAGTGTTATCAAAGGGAAAAAGCGCAAAAAAGCTCTAAGGTCTGTTGGGGCTTTAAGCGAAAAGCGCAAATAAGGGCTTTAATGAAGAAAGACGCAAATGGAGAAAAACTATAAATATGTATGTGTAGTCCACGACTAATATCTATAAGTATGAATACAAAATATATGGACAAAGAAATTGAAGAAAATTTACGATAAAGTGAAATATCAATTGTTTAGTGTCTCCTCTTCCGGATTACGCTCGTTAGCAAAGAAAAGTATGTCTTTGAGCCTTGCTGATAACACTTGCAGCGCCCGTTAAGCGAGGCGAAACACTCAACATGTTTTGAGCCTCGCTTCAGGGCTTATGTGAGAATGCTAAGGAGAAAAACCTATTTTTTAACAATGATGCAATGAGGCCTATGCATACAAATCATATGTACCAAGCTTGTTACATATGTAACTAATACGAGGACCAGTGAGGGACTTGGCGAAAATATCTTCAAGTTGACCATTCGGCCCCTAAGCAACAAAACCAAGTGGTTGCTGATAAGCAGAAGTTGGCCAAAAGATCGCTTGAAAAATTTGAAAATTGTGAGACTAAGCCGAATTCCACACTACAAAAATAGGTTCTAAAACACCACCAGAAAGCAGAACTTTTCTAGAAATTATTGTTCACACCACACCAGGAAGTCACTACTCACGCGGTAGGCTCGGAATCACTGAATGAGTAAGTTGTCCCGAAGAAGTTTTGTCAAAAAGTGGCTGGAATGGCTCACATCGCGGGAAAAGTTATTGTAGCTCATTGGAACCCTAGTTCTAGCGGCATGTGGAGGCGCGTAAAGGACTTTATGCCAGAGCGATTGACTGGGGTTTTGTTGCCTGACTTTTCCGAACAAGATGATAGTGTTGGTTTTCGCACAACACTTACCGATGAGGAGATAACGCAAATCAATCTTGAGTCGTCAACCGGAAAGACGCTGGGCGACTACTTTTCTGTTCAGATGGGACTGAAATTTTTGGGGTTTGGTCGCACAAGGGTAAGGGTTTTGGATCTGATGGTGGTACCGGTATATGCACAGTACCATTGTAGCAGTGATAACCTTGGGAACAAGACGAAGTTGCTGGAAAATTACACGACGATGAGATCTTTCTTCCCGGATGTCGCTGGAATGACGCACAACGATAATTTTCTCACTAAAGCTCTGATATCATGTGAGGATGCACGGGAGAAAAATGTATTTATTTAACAATGATACAATGAGCCCAATAGGTAATACATATTCTACTCCTACTACATATAGGACTAGGACATATTCTATTCCTACTACATATGGAACTAGGACATATTCTACTCCTACACATATAGGACTGAGACTATTTACACATAACTATCTAACAACTTAAGCGCGCTTTAAGCACGCCTTTGATAACAATGAGTGAAAAGTACAGGATCAGTCCTTGAAATCTAAAGATTTGGGTTGTGATTACATTGCAAATCTGTCTGTGAGGAAAGAAGAGAAAGAGAAGAGATGTATTGATGACTTGATGATCTTATGAATGCAAGATACATTCCTATGAATGTTATTTATAGGTTTAAACACAAAACACGTATTATTTGTATGATGATATCTAATTGAAAAACTTAGCTCTTCTAATATTTTTGTTCTAACATTCTAACACCATCGTTTCAGACTCGAGGTTGGGACTTTGAAAGTATAGAAAAGTAAACGGTCTCCGAAATGCGACTTGAACACTGTCGCTTGAACAGCTTCTGAAAACCTGTGGGGAGGTCATTGGAAAAGTGTAGTCACTCGAATTTGTTGGAAAAGTTGTTAGAACTTGTCGAAATGATGACCTGAAGAGTGATCCGAATACAGTTGGTTTTGTGACAAAAATAGGCAGTACCACAAGAGGTAACAAGATGCTGCTGGGATAGTCATCTGACGGGGACAGGTTTAGCTAAAAATAGGTAGTGGCTCCCAAAATTTGAGATGTCTCTGTGTCACTGGAACAAACATCAAAAACAAATGCGGCGGTACAGAAATATTTACCTCAAAGAGAAAATAATAATAAAATTATGAAGCAAATTTTGACTTGGCCGATATAAGACCGTCCACTATTAAGGAGAAACTACTTAAGCTTTTACCTAGATGCTCTGATACAATATGAGAAAATAATAGAAGACAATATTTGTATCAATAACTTGATAGTTTGATAAATAACAAACACATTGATTTTGTGGTGTCAAACACAATTAACATGTGTTATTTCTTAGAGATGAGACAATAACAGGAATACAAGGTTTCTATGATGAATAGCCCCCAGGGATTTGGTTTAGTGGTAAGAGCACAACGCATGATGTGTGGATTAGACCCACGTTAAGGGGTTCAAACCCTGCTGCAGACATAAGCCTAGTATTTAAGTGGAGAAGGATGGGGGAGCGGAACCATTGTCCACTGCGTTTCGACCCGTGCGCCACCGGCCCTCAAGGATTTCTCAGTTACGAAAAAGAGGTTTCTATGATGAATTATACAATGCCTAACCTTTCTCAATGGTTTCTGTTTTGGTATATGAAAATATCAAATTGAACCAAACACCTGAATTTAATTTACATTTTGCTTTAAATCGTATAGTTAAAGGAGATTTTTCTTTTCCTGGCGCTGGAGGCAAACTGTTTATTACATGACATGCACATTGAAGACTTGAGCACAAAGCTCTCTAGGCAGATTTCAGTGTCTGTGAAAATGCGACCCCAGTTATTCCTACAAAATCAAATAGTCTCTGTTAAAATATTGTGACAGTGTACCTGGATTGAAATCTGTATTTTTTATTTACTCTGTCTCATGGATTTTTAGGTTATAATGTCGGTTGAATTGTTCGTATCTATGCAGTTCTAAAAGTTATATAACTACATTAATCTGCAGAAGCTGCCAGATTTCAGAGTTCTATTAAACGTATCTATCTTATCATGTTAACTTTGTTCTTATCTTGTTCGATTATATTAACGTCAATCCTGTATTTCCAGTTGACTAACATAATTTCTGAGATTGGTCTGAACATTGAAGAGGCCCATGTTTTTTCAACTACTGATGGTTTCTCCTTGGACGTCTTTGTGGTTGATGGATGGCCATATGAGGTACAGTATTAATGTTTATTTCAAGATATAACGAAATGCTTGCTGACAATTAAAAGTCTTCTCTTAGTTCTACAATTGTAGTCTAGTTATATGATCGACATACTCTTTATTTGCACCGACATAAGTTAAAAGATGAAAGTTTTGCCTTTGCAAGTCTCGTTTAATTCCTCTTTTCTTGTTAATATGTGTATGTTTTGAAACTGTGTGCCTTATTCATCTACTAGATTGCTTGTCAGTTTTATGCTTGTTTCACCCTTTCCCAATTTATATGGCTCTCTTTCAATTTTGGACATCCTGATATTTTTGGCACCACTTCATTCATGTATGACTTTCAAGAATTCACTCTTTTAAACTAGTGATGTGATTTTTTTTCTTTCTATCAGACATTTAAACCAACTTTTCAACCATCACTTTTGCATTTTCTTATATGTTAATTTAATATCTTAAGCTTTGTCCCAAGAACAATGTCGTCATATAAAATGAGACAGAAAGAATGCACGACTTTATATCTGATAACTTTTTCATTCAAGATTATTCAACTAGATATGGTTTCACTTAAAAGGACACTTATGAGATGTTACTTGGTAAATTTAGGATGTAGTGTATTTTAAATATGAAAGTTAGCAAATTAACCCCTCGTCTTCTTATATTCACTAGATTCATGAAGTATACCTCTTCTTTTTCCTTTTGTGGTAATTTACTTGTATACTTACTTATTTGGTTTGAATTTCTAGGAGACAGAGTTGCTTAAGAGTGAGGTGCAAAAGGAAATTATCAGGAGCAAGGTAGACATTCTTCTGACTGCTAAATGACGACAGAGTGGCACTCAAAATTTTCTTCTGTTAATACTTAATATGCATTATGGCTGTGTCTTTTGGGAAAAGTAAGATGCTGATTTGTTGTTTTTCTTCATAAGGTGCTATGCAACTTATGGAGAAACAGCTGAAGTATTTGGTATCCATTGTGTGTCATCACATTAAGCTGAATTTGTTGCACTCATCTAAAATTGGTTTATGTCCTCTTAATTAATGGGATCAGAAAATGACTTTGTCGAACACGAAGTCTTGCCTTTGCTTGTCTGATGTTTTGTGCGAGTCAGAAAACTTAACAATCTTGCCTTTTATCCCAGTCAAATTTATAAATGCTGTAAAAATACTCTGTTGCAAGATCATAGGGCTTTGGTGTAGTGGTAAGAGTGCAACACGTTATGTTTGGGTTAGGCACACGGCACGAGTTCGAACCCCGCGGCAGACAAAAGCCCTGGTATTTAAGTGGAGAAGGATAGAGGAGGATCATTATCCACCGAGTTTCGAACCATGAGTCTTTGGTCCTCGAGGACTTGTCTAATATAAACCAAAAATACTGTCACTAACTCTCCTTGAATTAATCTCAGATTTTCCAGCCACAGCTATAGCCTAAGTAAGAATTTATGCCAACTGAAATTATGATTTGTCTATGTATTGCATAGCAGATTTCTAAAAGTCATATGCAGATATCTTCCAACATTCTGCATCACATTGCATAATATAGATTCTAAATTTACATTTGAAGGAAGGACAAACACGTAGTCGGCCCCTTGAACTTGGCGCGATTTAACGTTAAGGCACCTCATCTTTTGGTCGTACCTATTGAACACCCCATGTTGCTCAAATTTTGCTATTAAACAGCCTTGCTGATGTGGCAGATCACGTGTATCTCAATTAAAACTGTGCCCATGTTGCCAGAAAATATGAAGTTTTTGCTGAAAAAGATTTTCCGGCCATCTTCCTGTGACAAATTTTTTCAACCGTTTTTTCGTCTTCCATCCGCCACCACGATCGCCTCCTCCTCCTTATTCGTAGATCCAGCTTCCACCAGCACCTCCTCCTATTCTTCTTCATAGATCCAGCCACTATCACAATCACCATCTCCGCTTCCTCAGATCCAGCCACGATCAGCACCACCTCCTTTGTCTTTTCAGATCCAGCCACCGCCACCTTCTCCCCTCCTTTGTCTCAAATCCAACCACCACCACCTATTCCCTCTCTTTCTTTAAAGGCTAGCCACCACCACCACTCTTCTCCTCGTTCTTCTCAAATCCGATGAGACAACCATCACTGATCTAACCACCAAAGATTTGGCCACCACCATAAATCCAGCCACTGACATAGATCCGCCCACCACTGGAGTTAGACATTCAAACTAGCCAGTGAGCAGATACACTTCTACGTCATCGAGGTGTGTCTCTTGAACTCCTCACTGACATGGCAAACCATGTGTTTGCACTTACACTTGAGCACGTGAATAACTTAATTTAGGCTTTTCTTTTTATTTTCCTCAGTTTCACTTTCCTCCTCCTTCAATATTCTCTATGTGGGCCCCACACTTCTATCCTTCAGCTTTGGAAACTGCAGCAATGGATAGGCAGACCACTGCAGCAATAAATAGGCAGACCACTGCAGCAATGGAAAACCACCATCACTCGTTCAGCTTTTGGTGTATATTCAAACCGTTTGCTATTCTAAATAGAGACAGGCGAAACACTTTGCTTACCACAAATAAAATAAGGTTTCTCTTTTCATTTCAATCTAAATTCATGCTATTTCCTTTTCTACTGCTGTAATCATCTTCTTGTTTCTTCTTCCGACAGAATCTATATCAAGGCTTAAGGTAGCTTAGGGTTTTTCTTGGAACGCGTTGAATCGAACTTGGGTCTTTTCTAAATGAACCTCCAGTAAGCCAAAATTTCCCAAGTCAAAAAAAGAATGGATTAATTTGATTACTACACTCTTAAACTAAAAAAGTTGAATTTGTGATGAGGAAATAGAGATTAACTGTTGAGGTAGGGGAATGGTTTGGAAATTGGAAGTATTACGAAAGGAGTTGAAGAGGTGAAATTATGGCCTAGTAGAACGCCATTGAAAGTAAATTTTTTTTTTTTTTGGGGGTGGGGGGGTGTTCTAGTTTTGGGCGAAGAAGCGGGGATGGGGAAGGTCTGGATGATAAATAAGAACAAGTGGGAGTTATTTTGGGATTTCTTTTTCCCATCAATTGTAATTTTTGAAAAATCAAAATTTGTAATTTTGAAAATGATAGGAGCCAATCACTGATTGGTTCAATCGACATGTCAACGGCCAGTAAGTTTCACGCCGATGGTCTTGCGGACACAAGTTTTCAAGAGACACCTCCTCCAAGTAGAGGTGTCTATCTGGTCACTGGCTAAGTGTGAGTGTCTAACTTACAAAACGTGCCAAGTTTCAGGGGCTATCTAGGTATTTAGCCTTTCTTTTTCCTTTCTCATGTCCTACTTTTTGGTGTAGGCAATCTAGGGTTTTCCCTTGAGCATTGCTAATAGCTGTATTAGCTTCTCTCGCAGCTCTCTTATACCATATGATATAAGAAAGAAAAAGAATGATCTGTAACATGTGAATTTGTTAGGTAGCTCTTTTTCTTGCTTTTTAGTTTTTGAGTCTTTTATGTGGTGTCCTTGATATACTTGCGTTCCTTTAATGAAAAGATAATAAACCTTCCTAAATTTGTACTGATCTACACGTTGGCGTCTGCTAATAGCTGAAGTGCTCTAAGCAGCTTGAAACATTAGTTGGAGTTTTGAAGAAACTGTTCTCTTGGAATATGTGATTGAAAGAAGAGGGTAATAAAAGATGGGCTAAAATTATATTTATTTTTCCTTATTTGATATCTGCATAAACCTGTTTAGAATCCATGCTCTGGCAGGTTCTAATTCAGAAGCAAGTTTTCTGTCATTTATTCTTCTAGATTTTGATTATCATACTGAACATCAGATGGTCTCAGTGTTTTTATCTTCTGGTTATGTTTTTCAGGAGCAAGCACCAAATATCCAGCTTACAATCCACGAGCTAGGTCAAACATCTGAATCGGGTGCTGAAAGTGTAAAAATACCTAATGATGGGTCTGATGACTGGGAAATTGATATCCGCCTGCTGAAATTTGAAAACAAAGTTGCATCTGGGTCATTTGGAGATCTGTATGATCCGACAATCCACATCTTGCTTTCTAGTTGAGTTTGTTTAGTCTGTAGATTTACACTGTGTCTTTTGCAGGTACAAAGGCACATACTGTAGCCAGGAAGTGGCTATAAAAGTTCTCAAGCCAGAACATTTGAATATGGATATGGTAAAAGAGTTCTCTCAGGAGGTCTTTATAATGAGGTGCGTCGGTCGTAGTATCACGGTTGAGAATCCCTTTCAGGACAACCTCACTATCGTTTGCATGTATCAGATAGAATCCTGTCCATCCTTTTAAAGACTCTTTTTGAAGGATGCCTTTTCTGCTGCTACTAGAGATAGCTGTGCTCTGTTGGAAAAATTTGCGCTCTACCACTAGAGAATTTTTTTGCAATATTTTACTCCCTCTGCCTAATTCGATCTTGTTTCCTTTATACTGTATTGAGTTAGTAGGTATTTCTCTGATAAGTGGCATTAAGCTATTTGTTTGTTTCTTAGTGGCATTAAGTTATTCAGATAAAAAAAAACTGTCACATAATTCAAGGGGCTGAGTTCTCCCAAACACACTCAAAGTCTTGGAAATAGTAACAAAATTTAAAAGTTGTGGATATGTGCATGTAGATTTGAATTTTCACTATTGATAATTATGTATCTTTCCAGCTTCCTATTTCCTGTGTCTTTCATCAAGTTTTGTATTCCCACTGCTTGAGATTTTATCTTGTTTGTTTTCCTCTTTTAGGAAAATTCGGCACAAACATGTTGTTCAATTTATAGGGGCATGCACACGACCTCCGAACCTGTGCATCGTGACTGGTATATTTCAAGATTTTATGTATTTGAACAGAATTACTATGTTTGTTAATAGCCTGGAGAACTGTTTGTTCTCTGTTGATTAATGTTACATAGTGTTCACCTGAAGATACATTATTTGATTGCTTTATATGGCATGCTTTATTTATTTTCTAAATTTTTTATCTTCTACTCACACTATTACACTTGAATGACAGCTTATTTTTATTACTTTTGGGTGTCTATCCTGCTTCACATAATTGACAAGGTGCTTTTCATAATTTTATTGATCAGAGTTCATGTCCAGAGGAAGCATCTATACTTTTTTGCACAAGCAAAGAGGTGCATTTAAGCTTCCTACTCTCCTGAAGGTTGCAGTTGATGTTTCTAAGGGAATGAGTTATCTGCACCAGAATAACATAATTCATCGGGATCTGAAGACTGCCAATCTTCTGATGGATGAACATGGAGTAAGTCCGAGCTGGATCTCGACTCTTTTAAAAAGCTTGTCCAGTAGTTGTAAAGTTTTTTCTTTGGAGTCTAGAGTGTTATGTCATTTGTTACTAAGCTATCTTCGGGCCAGTATATCCATTTTCGTGCAAAATTTATGTGCAATTAAAACCTGTAGGGAAATCAAGGTCAATATGCATTTAGCCCGGCAAAATACAGGGGAAAACTGTGTCATATGATTAGGCTATGGGAGTCTAAGAGTATATAACAAATATGGAGATTTGTATGAGTTAAAAGTCCATCAATGTTTTTCAGTGCTCAGTACCCTTTTAGGAGGCTATTTCTATCTGAAATGCCTGATTGATGTGGATGAAAACATCTAAGAACTATTTGATGTCAAATTAAAGAATCAAAATTTGTGTATTTAAATCTTTAGAAGAAATACCATATAAAGATGATGGGAATGTTAAATTGCAAGGTCCACTTATTCATTGAGTCCTTTAAAAATATTAGGTGAGTAATATTAGCAGCATTATAGCTTGATCGGTGGCAATTTAAGTTGATTCATATTGTGAAAGATGGGAATGTGCGTATAGCACATTGAGTTAACCTTCTTGTTAATGTCTGCATCACCAGTTTTTGCTTTCCAAGGAAATCTATTGATGAACTTTGATAAAATAACCCAGCAACTCCTATAAATTGCTGCTGGTAAGAATTGCCTTTTGTGTAATTGCTTTGTTCACAGAATGTTCACTCTGACTTTAAGATCCATCCTCTACTGAACAGGTTGTTAAGGTTGGTGATTTTGGGGTTGCGAGAGTGCAGGTTCAAACTGGGGTGATGACTGCAGAAACTGGAACATATAGATGGATGGCTCCTGAGGTGCAGAAATCTGAATTTAATTTTATGCAGTACATCCTCAATTCAGTCGAAACTAATGATTCCATCTCTTTGGTTTTCTTGCTGACAAGATGCATGATTGCTCCACCAATTATGTTTTTATCCGCGTGCTTAGATTTGTCGCCACAATAAAATAAGCGCAATGGTCCCCTTCAAGCTGATAGGACTTTTACTTTGAAACGCCTCAGGCTTCTTTGCTTCAAGCATGAGGAGCTTTTAATATGTTGCTCTATGAATTTTGCCTTTTATCCTTAGATTTTGTTTCCACACTCTGTGAAGTCTGGTTGTCATCTACAGGCAGTGCTTGGGACTTTTGTTCTTTTTCTTCCATGACTGTGATGTCGGTGTCAGCTTGCGCGCACCTTGACTAATTCCAGCATATACCTGTTATCTCCCACTAGCAAACTCTGTCTACCAAGGCTTAGACCTCATGGTGTCTTTGGCCTTGTGTTTGTTTGCTGCACCCTGCTGCACCTTGGACACTTTAAGCACAAGGTGCTTTTGATAACCTTGTGCGAGGGTTATTTTACTTAGGTTGTCATCAGTAATATGCATCGCAGGATTACGTGTCCGGTTTACCATGCAGATAGATCGGGTTTCTGCAATATTAAGCATTTAAACGGGAACTCTTGGTTTAATGGTTTTTTGCCTCTCTTCCCTTTAATACTACAGAATTCTCTTGTTTCATCCCAGTCCAACATTCTATTCAGCAAAGAGTTTGGCCCAATTTCGTGCTTAACCATCCTGCAGCATCCAAGTTTCATGCTTTAAATGGTTTTTATTTGTTGAAGGTAATTGAACACAAACCATATGACCACAAGGCCGATGTTTTCAGCTTTGGTATAGTGCTGTGGGAACTTCTGACTGGAGAAGTAAGTTTCGCATTCTCTTTTTTTTTTTCCCAGTAATTTTTGCTTTGCATCTATTTATGTTCACATATTATTTCTTTAACACCAAAATAACTTTCATGTCTTGCGATGGAGCAGATTCCATATGCGTACTTAACACCATTACAAGCAGCAATAGGTGTGGTGCAACAGGTAGCATTACAATTAATTGACGTCTCTAGTACTAGTGATATATTCCCCATTAACTAACACCTCACATTTGGTTTCTCATGGTTATCAGGGTCTACGGCCAACAATTCCCAAGGACACTCATTCAAAGCTTGCTGAACTTCTTGAGAAATGCTGGCAGCAAGACCCAACTCAAAGACCTGATTTCTCGGAGATTTTGGATATTCTGCAGCATATAACTAGGGAGGTTGGGCATTTGCATAATATAAGCTTCATTTTGTTAAGGCTTTTTCATTCCTTTGAACCCGGTTTTTCTATGCTTAAAAAACAGGTCGGAGGTGATGGAGAGGACAAACAGAAGGACAAATCAATTGGTAGCTTTTTCTCAGCTCTTAGGAAGGGCCATCACTGAGATTTTGGTGAATAGAGGAAGGTGCTTGGCCTTCCGTTTTTGTGTCAGTTTATCGATTCTCAGATGACCAGACTTGATCCGATTAGTTTTTGAAAATCATGGTTTTTATCCAATGTTGCTTGGCATTCATTTACTATTCCTAATTTAGTCAGGGGCGCAAGCTGGTGAGGAAAGCTTTAGCAACTCTGTACAGAATTCCTGTGATTTCGCAAATTCTGATTGCTAATCCTTTTTGTACATTTCTTATTGAGAACTTCTATCTTTTCAACTGGTTCTAGGGCACCATGATTGCTTCTGAATTGATGCTTTTGAAGCTAACCAAGATGTCTCCAATGCCGCCTCAGATTACAGGGATGTAAAGAAAACTGGTAAAATATATAAGTCAATGAATATTGCTTTTCATCCAAGACGTGTTTACACGTTCTATCGCACAACACTTTCTTAGTGAGTTTTGTATTCAACTGACTCGGAAAAGATCTCCCGACATAAAATAGAGGTACCAATATGAGCAAATCATCATTGGAGGTTTTGTAAATAGTAAAAAAAAAAGTGACTGTCTTGTGAAATAGAAGACATTTTGTTTAAGTATGAAGATACTATCCAATATTTTTGTATAAAAAATGATTACTTCTACTGCCATACCTCGGAGGCAAAAGTCCAGACGGGCATGGTTGAAGCTGAAAGAATGAGGAAGATTACACGAAAGCTGTTATAAATAGAGTTTTTATTTAAGGTGAATGTCTATATTTTAGAAAGATTTTAGGGATTTTACTCAGTGGCTAAATCACTTTTTCCCTATTCAGCTGTAATTCATCCCAAAATCAATAAGAATTTTCTCTCCCTACTTTTCTCTGCAATAATCTTCTTTCTTTTATTGTTTAATAACACCTTAGTCTCCAACCAATTGAGTAGAGGTCCTTGGACACGGGCATGGTGTTCAACTTGTACATAATATTGAGCATAATGATTGTTAATTGTTCCATGAACTTCCTTGAGGAATAAATTCTGGATTTAAGATAAGTATTTTACCTTATTTTGCTCTTTTAAATTCTTAAAATTCTATAATTTGATTTTAAATACAAGTAAAGACAATATACTTTGTTTATAGCTCTAATAGAGTTTGTGAAAATTATAATCACCTGAAGTGGTAAAATTTCTATGTCTTGCCATGATCAAATTCATGTATGCTTGTGAGCACAAGAAGTGGAATCCTTTCCTTCTCATCACCTTAAGAGAATGTGATAGCAATATGTGATATGTCTGAAAGAAGACAAAATTATTACCGTAAAGGTATCAATGGATGTGGGCGTGATAATTGACGAAATTATAATTGTTATCATTGTGGTAATGAGAATAATAAGGATTCTCAAAATAATCCTTCACTCTGTGAGAGTAATGTTTGTCATCGATTTGACACGAGATTTCGTAAAGCACATAAAGATGACTATGGTCAATTCATAATGTAAATATGATAACATGTGATTTATGAATACATATCCATTTTTGGAAGAGTATGAACATGCCAGTGGTAGTGAATAAGAAGGTTTGAGATGATATCAGAAAATAATGTCATTATTATGGCATGAATGGTCATTGGTCACGTACCTATTGTACGCCAAAATATTTTGGTAATGTGATTATTAAAGAATAACCGTAATGCAAGAAACAGATCTTGCATATAATTTTGACCATGACTATAATGGTATAACTATCTCTTTAAAAGAGATATTCACCATATGGATGTTGATTAATATAGGGTAGTACCAAATAATTAAGAGCTCTGGAAGAGCCAATTATTACTATTTTGGAGGAATAAAATTAATTATCAATAAGGCATTATGTTGTAGTAAGTCTCAAAGAAACTTATTGAGTTTCTAAAGTATTCGCGAAAGCGGTTGGTTATATTGAGACTATAAATAATGAGAGGATTTAATATCTTTATATTACTACAACTTTAGAAGGGTAACATGTATATAGAAATTACCCGTCTTATTGCCTGATTTGTACTACATAAATAAAGTATGGTGAGGTAAACTCAATGTTTAATGATATATAATACCCATGTTAAAGTAAACTAAGAATTTAATAAATAATTGACATGAAGTTTACTAATACAGATAATTTTATCAATCATGGCCTATTGAGCAATCTTGATTTAAGCATGACATGCAAAATAAATGAGAATTCACATGAGTAAGTGTTGAAGAAGATTCTTCATGAATTCTCATGTGTTGCTTATTCTCGCGATTATTATACCAACTAAAATTGAGATTGAATTTTGGAATTTATCAAGTGAATATGAGTCCATTCCCCTACCATGTAAATGTTATAAAGATGCATCTATGAGGTAGTTACATGTGCGTTTATTATCAACCCGCAACTTGAATGCCAGGTTTCTTGCTCAGTAATTTAATTTAGAGCATAATTTTCATATTTTCTATTCAAGAAAGTTCATTTGATAAGTTGGTTTACATCACAGTTGGTTTAGCAAAATGATTTATTGAGTGCCTCCACTTAATAGCTAAACTATTGCTTATGGGAAGGAAGTTATCTATACAGTTTGATATATCTTATATATGAAAGTATATTACATTTTCCCCTCACAAGTGGTTCACTGTCAGGAACCAAATAATCCCATCTTATTATTATTGATGTGCGATGCATATTTTAATTAACACCATGAGGCACAAATGTGGGTTTCCAAACTTGAGTAAGCAAGTTAATTTTTCTAACATGAGGGGAAAACAAGATAAACAGTTGAGAAAAAGTTACGTGGAATGAATTATCATTTGTATATATAGATCCTCGAATAAGATAATATGAACTTGAAGTTCATAAAAATATAATTCATCTGCAATATATTGCAAAGCATGCCAGACGCATTTGCTGACCCAAAGAAAGTAACTATACTCTCACTGCAAATACTCTTTTTAGAATAAGTCGTAGAAGGACAAAGTCTATGGTACGCTTAAAGTGTATACAAAATCGGTTTCAAATGAAATTTTTGATAAAGAAGATGAGCAAATGATCATAATAAAGAGGCAGGTGATCTAGAATACCACGTGACATAATAATTCATAAAATTTCAGGAGTGGTTCAGCTACCTGAAAATATGAATGAAGAGATCTATACGTCATGTTTTTATGAAAAAAGGTAGTTGGAACCGATATAAAGTGTTCGTCGATTACATCTATGATAATGTTAAATATATATATGAGGATATTAAGTCTGATGAAACAATTCAAGTAGAATTGGTTTCATATGAAAGACATATAACTTTGGACCTGCACTACAAACACTTGAAAGTATAAAATCAATGGTGTGTGCAACCACTTTTATCACTCTTATATGTCTAGCATGACAGGAAAAGTTGATATGCATCTAAAGTCTATTTATATTGCTTAACTTATGTGACAATCCCTGAAGGATTTAAATCATTTAAAGCATGTACAATTCTTGATTTTGAAGCACCACATTCTCAGTGCAATTTCTGCACATCCGTATCTTGCTATAACTATAAGCATAATAATGTGATAGCGAGAATATCTCTATGGAGATATTTAAGAGACGTTCCCCGACATTATATATCTATCAAGAATGATGATTTCAAGGTGAAATATATTTATTCAAGTTAATATGGCTTATGTAAATACCTAATTTTTGCTCGCTTTTAATTCTCCTACAAATACTAGTATTTGGATGATTTTTAGTTGTTTGTGTATTTTTATTTGCATTCCTTTATTAAAAATACCAAAGAGGATGCATGTTTAGTAAGATGCAGTATGAGTTTCATTATGTTTTTCTATTTACAAATCCATGTGCTTTAGTCCTTGTTGTGTTTGTATGCTTCCTGTAAGGTGGGTATAAAAAGCTGCCCATTTATTTTTGTCAAAATTGCAATCTTTGTCCAAGGTGAATAATTTTGGTGGCAAGAATATCCACCTTTACTAAGTCAGCAAATGAAGTTAACTAATAAAGTAAGTTCAATCCTTATAGATATCATGTGTACCTTGGTGTATTGCGCAAGAATTTGACTTTAAGCTGTGTTTTCTTTGTTGGCATGTAGTTTTACTTTGCTGTAAGGTTTCACTGAAAGTAGAATTTTAGTTTTTTTCCAAAATTAATTAACAATAGAGAATGTTATGAGTAGTAGGGATGTTCAGAAATTCTTAATGGACCAACATTCCCAAATCCAAATAGGAGGCGCATGAATTCAATGAATTAAACCATTTGGATCTGACTTTTTTTCTTTTTTACAAATGGGTCAAGTAGAGTTATTTTAGCAGACCCAAGTTTAAACTAAGCATAAGTCTAGCAAGTTTAATACTAGTATATGTTAGTTAAATTTAAAAAAAAGTCTTGAATAATCAAATTACCTTTTATTAATTTAATAAAAGCGCTAGAAAATTTTTAGGAACAAATGTACCTTTATATTAGTTTCGTCATTTTAATTAATAACAACAACGATAAGAATAAGGTTACAAGTAGGTTCAATATTAACTAAAAGTTTTATACTTTGTCTTACAACCATTAAGCTACAAATAGGCATTTTCTTTTACGATAAAGATGAACAAATATTTTTTCATAATCTAACCCCTATAGTAATTTGTCTTAACTAAGATAAATAATTTTGTCTTAACCGATGTCGGAAAGACTCGCTTCGGAATAAGACATAAATAAAATGACAAGGTCGTAAGGGACACGTCTTGTTTCAAAATTTTCAAGTAATTAAAAGTTTTATTTAATTAACTTCGAGTAGGCTATGACACACGAACTAAGGTCGGGAATATTCGTCTTGGTTAGTGTAAGCTAGGGTCGGGGATACTCGTCCTAGTTTGATATTAATAAAGTCATCAACAATAAAATGGGACATAGGCAAACATGAATATCAAATAAAGCACAGTTTATCCAAAAATTAACTCAAGTCAATCTTAGTCAATAAAAGTGATTGTGCTAGAACTACGGGACTCGGGAAATGACTTACACCTTCTCCCCCATCAACATAATTCCTTACCCAGACTTTATTTTCGCAGACCAATAATAATAGAGTCAAACCTTCCTTTGACTAGGGATTCAAACAAAAGTTGATTTGGAACACCCAAAAATAAATTTCAAGTGGCGACTCTGAACAATAAAATAATCCCTACTCAAGTTTGTTACTTTAATTGGAAAAATCCCTTAATCCATAGCACATATTATTTTGGGGTAGAACAAGGGTGTGACAGCTTTGGCGACTCTGCCGGGGACATTCAAGAATTCGAACTTGTACATTGACTTTATTTGGCTTTACTATTTTTTGTACATAATTGTGATCTATTTGGTTATGTGCTACTTGCCTGCTCTTTACCGCTTTGATATTGTTGAAATGTATTATAAATTGTCTCCTTGCGCAACCCCTTTGAGTCTTCTGAATATAACTTCGGGAACCGCATACCCATTCTTTTGAGATAAAGCCGGTGGGCCTGGGCTCCTGGTGATGGATTATTAGTCACCCATATTTAAGTTCGGGGAGGGTCCAGTAGTTAAGCCGGAGAAGTATTGCTCCTGGTATGCTACCCTTCCCAACTCGAGTTTTCCGCTCGTTTTATGTCCATTCTAGATACACCTCATCCCTTAGAATTTTTAAAACCTAGTAGAACAAGCCACATGCTTGTTATCCCTAGTAGGATCGTTTTGTTGCATCATATGCATTTGACTTAGCGAAACTCGGCACAGAGACCGGGTCCGTATAAGACAGGTATCCTCTCTGAGACCATCATGTTCACTTATGTGCTACTTGCTGCATCATTTGGAAGGCTTGCTTGCATTTATTGACCGAATTTAGAAAATTAGTTGAGCGAAATTTGAAAAAAGGAAATCATTCCCCCAGTTTTGTACAAATAATTGGTTTTTACTAAATAAAAAAAAGGGACTAATGCGGCACGAGGTGTAAAAAAAATTGTCAAGTCTTTGTTCGAACTACGCAAGTTTGATTCTCACAATTCCAGTGGGGTACGTAGGCAACATTCATCGGGTTCAACCCCTGTTTTTGCAAGAGTCTTCGAAATCAGTGTCTCCATAATATTTTTTAATTTTACTTTTAAAAATAAATCCGTAGTTTTGCTGCTTTTTGTCTTTTTGCCTTTGCGTCTGATCATGTTTTTCAATACAACCTCAAAACCTTCTTTGGAACTGCCAAAGGCTGTTTTCGTAAATATAGCTAATATTATTCTATTTGCCCCTATGTCGAACCATTTTTTCCGAAATAGCCTTAAAACCTTCCTCGGACGTGCCGAAGGTCTATGTCCGTACCAAATGGTTACTGTGCTCGTTTTAACACCTTTTACCATTTCGTCTTTATTTTTTACCGTTTTGCTGGGACACCCTTTAAACCTTTCTCGGAAGTGTCTAAGGGCTATTTTTGTAAAAATAGTCATTTTGTTTTTGCCGTGTCGTCCCTTATTTTTGGCCATTTTTGCCAAGTCAACCTTATAACTTTTTTTGTGAAGTATCAAATGAGTGTTTTTCGTAAAAAATAAATTTTTATTTGTTTTTACCTGCTTATCCATGTGTCCGAATATTTTTACCAAGACAGCCTTAATACTTTTGTTGGAGGTACTGAAGAGTCGGTTTCATAAAAATAACCATCTTGTTCCCCTCGTCACCTTTTATCATTTTGTCCTTGTCCGACCGTTTTCTTCTAGCCTTCCTCCCATAAGAAATTTGTATGTTCCAAAAGTCTACTTAGTGTCATTTCTTTGTGTTTATATTAGGACTTGACCTCATATGTTTATTTATCTATGTACGATATGGATTCAGTTAATGGGAGACCTAACAAGAGGCCGAGATATGAAGAGCACTCGCCGTTTAAGATTCTCGACAAAGTGCCTAGGTTATTGAGGCGATGATGGAACAACATGGATGGGCTTGAGCAAGGAAAGATCAAGGATTATTTGAAAACTTTGGTAAACATCATGGAGATTGAGCCTAAACGAGAACTCATCGAGGCTTTGGTTTATTTTTGGGACCCGAAGAATAATATGTTTCGTCTTAATGGGTTTGAGTGACTCCTACCTTGGAGGAATTCGCTGAATATACAGATCTAGGGAAAAAGAGTCGAACAAAGATTGGCTCCCAGGGATGTCACTGATACCAAGTTCCTTGAGCATATGTGGATCAACCACACCGAGATAGCACATGTGGCCCAAGGGCATGTCCGCCTAGATATTTTGTATGATAGGTACGGACATGAAGGGGGATTCTTAGAATATGGGACGAAGCTTGTTAATAAACAGAATCAACACACTTGGAGAGAACACGGATGGAAAGCATTCATTATAGCTTTCTTGGGGTGCATGGTCTTCCCAAGAGAGAATCGGAAGATCAAAACATTCAGTTATCTGGGATAGTCACAGCCATGATGAAAAGAAAAGATTCCTCCATTCTTCCTACGGTGTTAGAAGATATCTTTCGTGTCTCGACCAGGTGCTGGGAAGGAAAAGGTTTCTTTGAATGTTGCAACCTCTTGCTCCAGATATGGTTTATGGATCATCTTTTCTGTCGTCCTTATCAGGTAGACCACCGTACTTGTTGGGGTAATCATGCTCTCCAGTATAATGCTAGATTGAAAAGTAAGTTGGAGATTCGCAGTTTTCCAGAAAGTGTTCAAGATTGGAGGGAGTATCTCCACTCTTTAACATATGATCAAATTACATGGAACTATCTTTGGTTCACCGCAATATATGTCATCTATAAGTCAGCTTGCCATCCGTTTCTGATCTTGATAGGGCTTCGGGGTTATCAGCCATATGCTCCGATGAGAGTTCTACGTCAGTTGGGTCACAAACAGATAGTGCCCCCGGTAGAGGCTATGGAAAACTTTATCTGGGAAGCAACATCAGAGGATCCCATTCGTGAGAGTTATGCTCAACGTGTTTAGAATGGCATTAAGATACTCGAGCGTGGCACCATGGTGGAAGATCGAAAACCGGGTGAGCTGAGTCCTTCTTATCTTGAGTTTTTTTATAATCAAGATTCTCTCACAGATAGACCGGGGACAGTCCTGAAGAGCACCGTAGAGTGGGAGGCTGAGATTCAAAACAGAGTCGGGCTAGCTCTGGAACAGATGAAAAGAGATTATGAATCTGCCTTCGGAGCACTGCAAGAAGAGCTCGGCATCATTAAAGTAGACAGGGATCTACTATATGATGCTTTTGAGAAATAGAAAGCTTAGTGGTCACGAGAGAAGCAAGCACTCAAAACCCAAATTCGGAAGAAGAACATAGCCACAACCGCTCAGCAACAGGAAGAGAGAGAAGCCCAGTTCAGGGTAGTCCGTGATCATGAGTGCATGAGTTATTCTCCACTCATCCAAGGTCTAAGGGATCAGTTAGAGGGAGTTGAATCAAGTAAAAAGCGTCATATCGCGGAGTTTGAAATAAAAAGACATCACTACCAAAAGGTGATCAATCGATTAGAGGGGGAGTCACAGAAGTTCGGCGCCAAAAAGATATGGCCTTGGAGCGTGAGCATGATGCGTTGGATCTTGCCGAAACTCGTGGTCAGCAAAATCAAGAGTTGTATTTGTCTCAGGAGCACATTAAGGGAAATATCCTCAAGGTAGCCACATATACCTCCCGAGCTTGCAGGAGTTTCCAGGGAATGACGTCCAAGAAGTTCGCAGAAGTATCAATGAACGTCGCCCGTCACATAACTGTAAACTTAGAGAGGACATATCGTGATGTTGGGGGTCAGCCGCAGGAATAAGTTCCATGACTATAGTGATGCTGTTGGATTTTCCCGCAAAGATCAGAGTCTCATTTATTTGGCAGTCTATTTTGATTGATCATTTGTTGTTATCGAGTCTGTAAGAGCCTTGGGTGTGTTGAGTCTTGTTGTTTTGCTTTTTATCTTCAAAAGTCTATTTTCGAGTCGAGTTTGGTCTTGTTTAGATGTTCGTGTTTATGTTTAAAAAAATCGGGTCTTGTATTAAAAAATAATTAATTGAAAATCAATGAAAACGATTTTGTTTTAAAAAATTCAAAATTGAACCAAAGATGTTTGTTTTGTAAAAAAAAAAAGAGAATATGGTTGTGTCCCTGAACTACGTAATGATCTGATTCATGCGGCGACATGATACGTAGGCAACCCCTAAAAGGTTCGATCAAAATATTTCAATGAACTCTAAAATGAGGAGAGTGAAAAGAAAAGGGAAAAAATGAGAAAGAGAGAAAAAAAAATTGAGAGTGTCAATAATCAGCAGCCTTATAAGCCGGGATGAAACATGCAGCCCTCCAAAAGCATGTTAGAAATGGTGACAATGTTAGGAACATGGCATATTACGTGTGATTCATATATGTAAAATGCTTAACCCTAACATGTTTGTTGTCTCTTATCTAGTAAGCTTAAGGTGGTTGGTTTGTGGTGAAACTGACAACACATCATTACTTCACCAGATCTAAAGGAAAGGTACCAATGGCTAATAATGATGAAATCGAGTTGGTCGGTGAAGACCCCCATGGTCAGTCAGTTGAGCAAGAGTCGGAGGAAGTTAGAAGATTAAAACAACAACTGTCAGATGTATATCAGACTTGGGTCTCCGGTCAGCCTCCGCCCCAGGGTCCCTCAGAAGGAACTTCCACCATACCCCTGGCTACTCAACCACTGCTCCATGCAACGAGCAATTACATTCTACCACCAGGGTATGTGCCAAACTACAGCTTCCATGCCGCCCCTGGTACCTCTAATGTGCGACCTCCAGTCGCACCGGTCAGGAACACCCCTCTTGTTGTGTCTGGCGCGCCGGTATATACAATCCCTCCACCACCTCCTGTGACGAGGCCAAATAACGGGCCACCATCTCAAGCTTACGATAGCCAATACTACTCTCCAAATAGGGCTTTCAGGGTCTCGGCTCCATACAATCAGACTCCTCAATACGAGTCACCAGTTGAAAATGAAAAGCCTGCCAAGACGGGTGAGCTAGATGAGATGGCCAGTAAAATGAAATGTCCTGAACAGAACATAAAGAACATACACGGAATAGGTGGTCACAAAAGTATATTGTTCAGTGATCTATGCATGTTTCCTCACATACATTTACCACCAGGGTCCAAGACCTCAAAATTTGAGAAATATGATGACACAACGACCCTATCGCCCACTTGAAAAGGTACTGCTTAGTTGAGGGGTACAAGTGGCAAAGAAGAATTGCTGATGTATTATTTTGGGGAAAGTCTTGTGGGGGTAGCGTCTGAATGGTTCATTGACCAAGATATGTCTCACTGGCATGTTTGGGAAGACATGGCTGAGGCCTTCGTCAAACAATTCCAGTACAACATAGATATTGCACCAGATCGCAATTCCCTGTCCAATATGAAGAAAACGCCCGTTAGGGAGTATGTAATCAAGTGGAGGGAGAAAACGGCTAGGGTCAAGCCCCATGGATAACCATGAGTTGATCACTGTTTTTTCGGAGGCTCAAGAGCCTGATTATTTTCAGAACATGATGTTCGCGATGGGTAGACCTTTTGTAGAAGCAATCAAAATAGGGGAGATGGTCGAAAATGGCCTCAAGACTGGCAGAATTGTAAGTCAAGATGCTCTCAAAGCCACTACCCAATCTATCCAAAATGGGTGGGGAAGTTTGGCAAATAGAAATAAGAGAGATGATGGGTCCACGATGACTTCGGGATCCAGGGAAGTTCAAAGAGGGGCATCGCACCCTTATGTGCAAGTTTAGTAGGGGCAATCCAGCCACCCTCAACATTATTATCCTCCGCTAATTCCTCAATACTTTGTGGTCCCACCACAGTATAAAATGTTCATGCTCGGCCTCCCAATCAGCAGGTACGTGCACCCGCTCCAAGGATCCCTCGACCTTACAATGCTCGTCCCAGGCAGGATTATGGTTGAGAACAGAGGCTGGCGAAAAAATTCACTTCATTGGCTGAATCATACTCTAGTCTATTCAGAAAGCTGAAGCAAATAGGCGTGATTGGACCCATTGATCCCCACTATATGCATCATGATTCACATGGATTTCAAGCAAATGCTATATGTGAATATCATTCAGGCGTCCGGGGGCATAACAATGATGACTGTTGGACTCTGAAAAGAGCCATAGAAAGACTCATTGCTGAAAAACTGATTGTAGTGACGAATGGCGAGGACCCTCCTAATGTGACAAATAACTTGTTGTCGTCACACAATGATGTTCATTTTGTGGGAATGATTGGCCGAGATCAAGAATACAAGCCCGTAGGTCGAGCAAAAATTACAACGAGAGTAATTCAAGACGGAGCAGGTCTGGAAGTAAGTCCAAGACGAGATGTGTGGTTAATTGTGAAAGGCGCCCAGATCCCAGAGAAGGAAGCTTTATTTGTTCCAAAAATCTCGAGGTTGGAAGTTCTCTCCAATGTTCCAATCCCAAGGTTGTATGTCCTTGGAGGCTACCCCAACACAAAGCAGAATCAGGGTGGTACGAAGGGTATAACGAAGCCAATCATAATCAAACTTTCCATGCAACCCTCTGTGACAAACACGAAAACCATTCCTTGGAACTACAACATAACTGTGATTACTTACAAAGGCAAGTAAATCATAGAAGAAGTGGGGGAAACTGGAGGTTTGACTCGATCGGGGAGGTGTTACTCTCCAGAAGAGTTAAGGAAGGCCAATTTCCAATAAATAAACCAGTCACTGAAGAAGAGGCGGAAGAGTTTTTGAAAAAGATGAAAGTTCAGGATTACTCAATCATTGACCAGTTGAGAAAGACTCTTGCCCAAATTTCTCTACTATCATTGCTCATAAATTCAAAAGAGCATGCTCATGTGCTAATCAAGATCCTGAACGAGGCACATGTCTCATAGAAGACCACAGTGAATCAGTTAGAGAAGATGGCTAACAAATGTTTTGAGGTGAACAAAATCACCTTTACTAATGATGAACTCCCCGAAGAAGGAGCCAGGCACAACAGGGCTTTACACTTGACTGTTAATTGTGAGGGTCATTACATAAAGTGAGTCATGGTTGAGGGAGGCTAGAGCGTAGATGTATGCCCTCTATCCACCTTGCAAAGAATGAAGATCAATACAGATAGAATCTGACCCAGCAATGTCCGCATCCGGGCTTTTGATGGCTCAACGAGAGATACCATTAGGGAGATCAACCTCACCGTGACGATTGGGCCGGTTGACTTTGTAATTGTCTTCCAGGTAGTGTACATGGACACTTCTTATAACTTTCTTCTTGGAAGGCCATGGATCCATACGGCCCGAGTTGTGCCATCCACGTTGCATCAGATGCTCAAATTCGAACATGACAGGCAAGAAGTTATTGTTCACGGGGAAGACGAGTCATCCATTTATAAAGACCCGTTAATCCCCTGTATTGAGGCCAAGGAAGGGTGTGAGTCCATTGTCTATCAGGCTTTTGAAGCGGTCGTTGTGGACCATGTTGAGGAAGGAAAGCCCATTCTGCATCCTCGTCTTTCCTCCACATCTGTAATGGTGGCTGCACTTATGCTGAGATAAGGTTATGAGTCAGGAAAAGGCTTGGGGGCATCATCACAAGGAATTTCGAAGCCTATTTCTACGTTCAGTAACCATGGTACTTTTGGTGTATGCTTCAGGCCAACACAAGCAGACGAAGACAAAGACAAACACTGCAAAAAATATGGATGGGTCTTGAACCAACCTATCCCTCACATTCTCTACACTTTTGTCAAGCCACGACTCCAAGAGGGTCAAAATTACTTAGTACTGGAAAACATTGATGAAATTTTCCATGGCCTTAGCCAGATGTTTTCTGGAGTGAATATGATCCAGGCTGACGAAGGCACTAGTCATGCCGATATGCAACTAATTGGCCCCGACGCCATGCTCAACAACTGTGAAGCAACTCCTCTCCCCGCAGAGAAGGAGTCTTGGTAGTTTGCTTTTGCAACTTCTTTTTTGTATTTTTGGTTACTTTCGGGGTTGTAATCCAAACATCTTAGTATAATTGTTTTGTTTTGATGTTAACCATTCTATCCTTTCAAATTCAATGAAATGCAGTTCAGTCTCAAATTAAATTTTGTATCTTTTCCTTTTCCTAATTCCTGTCATTTTGTTTCCATTTCAGTTTTGTTAATGTCGGCTTTAATAACATGACATGCATGCGGAATTCATGCCCAGATCTTAAAAGTTATCTAATTTTGAAATAATGCATCAAGAGGTCGAATATGATGAAGATGAGGTTGTTGAGGAAATAAAAAGAGAGTTGGAACAATTTGAAAATAATCCTAAGCCCAACCTCAATGAAACTGAGCCAATTAATATCGGAAGTCATGAAAAAGTTAGAGAAACGAAGATAAGCATTCACACTGAACAATAAATCAGAGATGCCTTGATTCAACTTTAATTTGAATATAGAGAAGTATTTTCTTAGTCTTATGATGATATGCCGGGTTTAAGTGTTGATCTAATAGTTCACAAGCTTCCCACAATCCTGATTTTCCACCAGTCCAACAAAAGCAACGAAAATTTAAAACGGACATGAGTGACAAAATCAAAGAAGAAATAGTGAAGCAACTGAGCGCCAATGTGGTCAGAGCTATCTGATACACTACCTGGGTGGAAAATGTTGTGCTTGTGACAAAGAAGGATGGAAAAACCAGAGTCTGTGTTGACTACAAGGACCTGAACAAAGCAAGTCCAAAGGATTATTTCCTTTGCCAAACATCCACATTCTTGTAGATAATTGCGCAAAGCATGAGATACAGTCGTTTGTGGATTGCTATGCTGGGTACCACCAGAATCTAATGGATGCGGATGAAGCATAAAATACTGCTTTTACCACTCCATGGGGTACTTATTGTTATAGGGTCATGTCATTCGGTTTAAAGAATGCAGGGACAACTTACATAAGGGCCATGAACACCATTTTCCACGACATGATGCACAAAGAGATCGAAGTATATGTCGATGATGTCATAATAAAATCAAAGACATAGGCTGATCATGTGCGCAATTTGAAAACGTTCTTCGAACGACTTCGAAGGTATGACCTTAAGCTTAATCCAGCCAAGTGTGCATTTGGGGTTCCATCTGGGAAACTCCTCAGTTTTATAGTTAGTCAGAGAGGAATCAAATTGGATCCATCTATGATAAAGTCCATTCGAGATCTGCCACCCCCGAAGAACAAAAAGGAAGTCATGAGTTTGCTCGAGAGGTTGAACTACATTAGTAGGTTCATTTCTCAGCTCACAACCACGTGCGAGCCCATCTTTAAGTTGCTGAAAAAGGATGTTGCTATCAAGTGGACAGACGATTGCCAAAACGATTTTGACTGGATCAAAGATTATATGTCAAAACCACATGTATTGGTCCCACTTGATCCTGGTAGGACTTTGTTTTTATATCTATCGGTGATGTATAATTCCTTTAAATGCGTTCTAGGGCAACATGATGCAACATGCAAAAAGGAACATGCAATTTATTGTTTGAGCAATACGTTCACCAATTACGAGGTTAAGTATACCCTTTTAGAAAGGACATGTTGTGCCTTGACTTGGGTCGCTCAGAAGCTGAGGCATTATCTCCTGGACTACACCACTTACCTCATATCCATAGTGGATCATTTGAAGTACATCTTTCAAAAGCCAATGCCCACTAGCAGGCTCGCAAAATGGCAAATTCTGCTCACAGAGTTTGACATTGTCTATGTCACTCGCACCGCAATGAAAGCACATGATTTGGCAGATCATTTAGCAGAGAATCCAGTTGATGATGATTACAATCCACTAAGCACATACTTCCCAGACAAAGAGGTCAACTCAATAAAGGAAGTAGTTCCGGACGACAGCCATGTATGGAAAATGTATTTTGATGGGGTTGTCAATATCAAAGGAGTTGGGATCGGGGCAATCTTTATCTCACCTATTGGACAACATTACCCAGCAACGACCCGAATTTGGTTCTTCTGTACTAATAATACGGCATAATACGAAGCTTGTATCATGGGTCTGAAAATGTCCCTCGATCTGGATGTGCATGAACTACTGGTTATGGGAGATTCTGACTTGCTTATCCGGCAAGACCAAGGCGAATGGGAGACTCGAGACATCAAGATTATTCCATATAGACAATGTGTACAAGACATGATCAAAAGATTCTAATTCGTCGACTTCAAGTACATTCCTAGGTTTCACAACGAGCTAGCCGACGCCTTGGCTAGCTTAGCCTCGATGATCCCTTATCTAGGCAACACTTATATTGATCCATTGGAAATCCAAGTTCGGAATCAACACGGTTACTGAAATACTATTGAGATAGAACCAGATGGTGAACCATGGTATCATGACATAAAATGATTCTTGAAAATAAGGGAATACACAGAGCATGCTAAGGGAGATTAAAAAAGAACTATAAGGCAGCTCGCCGATGGTTTTTTCCTGAATAAGGGAATTTTGTACAAAAGGACCCCAGATTTAAACTTGTTGAGATGCATAGATGCCACAGAAGCTGAGTGGATCATGAGTGAAGTGAATTCGGGGGTATGTGGACCTCACATGAATGGATATGGTTTGGCGAAGAAGATTCTGCGGGCAGGGTATTATTGTCTTACTATGGAGAGAGATTGCTTAAGTTTTGTTCGCAAGTGTCACCAATACCAGATTCATGGTGACTTGATTAACTCGCCACCTTGAGAGTTGCATTCCATGTCCTCTTCTTGGCCTTTCGTTTATTGGGGAATGGATGTTATTGAGCCAATCGAGCCAAAGGCTTCGAATGGGCATAGATTCATTTTGGTTGCAATTGATTACTTCACCAAATGGGTGGAGGCCGTCACTTTCAAAGCAGTCACCATGAAAGCAGTGGTAGACTTTGTTCATTCCAACATCATCTGTCGCTTTGGTATCCCAAAGACCATTATCACTGACAATAAAGCTAATATAAATAGTCATTTAATGAAGGAGGTATGCGAGCAATTGAAAATTATGCATCACCATTCTACCCCTTACCGTCCAAAAGCCAATGGAGCCGTTGAAGCGGCGAACAAGAACATCAAGAAGATTATTAGGAAGATGATCCAAGGTTCCAGACAATGGCATGAAAAGTTGCCTTTTGCTATTTTGGGATATCGCACGACTGCTCACACATCTATTGGTGCAAATCCTTATCTGTTGGTATATGGAACGGATGCTGTAATACCGGCTGAAGTCAAAATTCCCTCTTTTCGGAGCATTGCGCAGTCGGAGATTAAAGATACATAATGGGTAATGACCCAATTAGAACAACTAATGTTGATTGATGAAAAACAGCTAGCAACAGTGTGCTTTGGCCAGTTATACCAGCAAATAATGGCACACGCTTACAACAAGAAAGTGCGTCCAAGGCACTTCGAGGTAGGCCAACTCGTTCTGAAACAAATTCTTCCACACCAAGTAGAAGCTAAAGGAAAGTTCTCCCCAAACTGGAAAGGAACCTACATCATCAAGAAAGTGTTACCAAAAGGGTCCTTGCACTTGGTAGATGAAGAAGGACGGGTACCAGACATGACTATTAACGCAGATGCAGTCAAAAGATATTATGTCTGATATATACCCACTGTGAAACTTTCACGCATGATTTTCTCCGATCGAGATAACGAAGGCTATTATTGCTCGCTATTCCAAATAGATGTCACCCTTTTGTTAATCCTTTTGAGTTGTATTTGTCTTCCTTTTTTTCCACTTTTTGGAACATGTGTACTTGCAAAAGCAACAAAAAAAAAGAGCCAAACAACAAATCTTCTGAGTCATTGAACTACGTCCGACCAAATTCCGAAAGGATACGTAGGCAGCCTTACCCTGGGTTTGACCCCATCACAACAAAAAATCCATATTCCCAATACTACAAAACTAGGACAAAAGTTTGCTTTGTTTTACGGTTTTTTCTATAGAAATAGTTCCAAAAGTTTTAATTCCGTTCAAGTTTCTTTTCGCCTTCTCCCTTTTAAGAACTTCTGATCGATCTTTGAGAATATTTGAAGTCCCCATGCCAGGGTCATTGGGCAACCTTCCGCATGTCGTATCTCAGTTTAAAAAAAAGAACAAATGAGAGATTCTTATTGGTGAAAACCCGTATGGGCACTGTGAGGCGACGGTGATCAGAGAAATGAGAGAGTCTTATTGGTGAAAACCCAAATGGGCACCATAAGACGACTGTGAGTAGAGAAATGAGAGAGGTTAGTTATCGAAAATCCACAAAGGGCGCTACTAGCCGAATGAGGTTCTTCGATACTCTGGCATGAGCACAACCAAGATAATTTCAAGATGAACATTTGCGACGAAATTTGAGAATTAGACAACTCAGACGGATCAAGCGTCCAGTCCAAAATGCATGTGATGATTCATTGAAGTCGGCACATACCTTCAGATAAGTCTCCCTATTCCTTTACCCGAAAGGGTCCTTTTTGTTTAAGCACATTTCTTTTTCACTTTCAATTATTCTTATGTTTTTATCCATAATTTTTCTTTGAGTCCCTTTCGGTCTAATATTGCATCAAAATCGAAGCAAAGAAATGGCCGCAAAACTTGCTACAGTTCCCCGTAATATCAAGCACAATTTGGGGCATATATGGCATTGACGAAGGCACGAATCCATCTGTGATCTTATTTGATAAGGCGAACAAAGTGTCTCAAAGAAACTGAAAAGGTCGCATAAGCAAGACCTGCTTCAAGAGAAAAGTTGATAAGCACTACTGACATAAACTGGTACTGGGTTCAAGACAATTGAGTTTGATTTTAAGGGGAAAATTTGCCTTGCCTTAGGGACAAGGGTTAGCAGTTCCATGGACATCCGAGTATGAAATAGTCAGGGTCAACGTCGGAAAACAAGGTCTCCATAATGCATACAGAGTATCCGAGCACCTCGGTACCACACTGATAGAATCAGTTCTTCAACAGTTGAGTGGCCGTGAATTCAAACTACAACAGGGCATCAAGGACACAAACCGACCACCACTTTGAAAACTCACAAATTTTTCTTTGTTTGAAGCAGGAACAAAGTAGTGCAGAATGGCAATTCTCAAAGGACGAATGTCATTAAACGTAAGCTCTTTAAAACCTCCATTTTCTTTTATTTTTAGCATGTGTCACTACTGTTCACACCTCCTATTTACGTAGCTTAACTCAAGTAATTGTTTCGCCTAGGAGGATCCAGCTCATAGTTCCGGGTAGAAGTACTCTCCGCCCAAGTTGTTTTACGTAGCTTAACTCAGGTAGAACCATTTCGCCTAGGGGGATCCAGCTTATAGTTTTGGGTAGAAGTACTCTTCGCCCAGGTTGTTTTACATAGCTTAACTCAGGTAGAACTGTTTCTCCTAGGGGGATCCAGCTCATATTTTCTAGAAATACTCTTCGCTCAAGTTGTTTTACATAACTTAACTCAGGTAGAACTGTTTCGCCTAGGGGGATCCAGCTCATATTTCCAGGTAGAAGTACTCTTCGCTCAGGTTGTTTTACATAGCTTAACTCAGGTAGAATTGTTTCGCCTAGGGGGATCCAGCTCATATTTCCGGGTAGAAGTACTCTCCGCCCAAGTTGTTTTACGTAGCTTAACTTAGATAGAACTGTTTCTCCTAGGGGGATCCTTCTCATATTTCCAGGTAGAAGTACTTGTCGTTTAGACTGTTTTACATAGTTTAACTTAGGCATAACCTTTTCTCCTAGAGGAACTCATCACTTTATCCATAATACAAGACGCCAACCCCTGGTTACATCCTTCCTCAGTAATACAGTGTACTAACCCCGGGTTACATCCTTCCTCAGTAATACAGGGTACCAACCCCTGGTTAAATTTTCTTTCTAGTAATACAGGGCGCCAACCCCTGTTTACATTTCCTTTCAGTACTACATGGCTCCAACCCCTGATTACATTCCTTCCTAGTGATGCAGGGTACTAACCCATGGTTACATGTTCTTCCTAGTAATACAGGGGCCCAACAACTGGTTACAATCCTTTCCGGTAATACAGGGTACCAACCCTTGGTTACATCTCTTCTCAGTAATACAAGCTGCCAACCCCTGGTTACGTTCCCTTCCAATAATACAAGGTACAAATCTCGTGCCAACCCCTGGTTACACTCCTTTCAGTAATACAGGGTACCAACCCCTGGTTACATTCCTTTCAGTAATACAAAGTACCAACCCCTAGTTACGTCCCTTCCAGTAATACAGGGCACCAACCCCTAGTTACATTCAATCTCAGTAATACAGGGTGTCAACCCTTGGTTACACTTCTTTTAGTAATACAGGGTACTAACCCCTGGTTACATCCCTTCTCCGTAATATAGGGTGCCAACCCCTAGTTACACTTCTTTCAGTAATAGTAATACAGGGTACTGATAACTAGTGATTTGTACTACTATTTACTCTTTTTTCTTAAGTTTTTGAGGCAACAATTGGCCTAATTAACCCCATATTTTGATGCAAGTGTTTTGAATTGCAGGAACTGATTTGATTTGTAATCATAGATCCAAAAGACCTCAAAAAAGAAGCAGAACTTGCAAAATCCCAAAACCCAGCTAAACCGCTGCAACGCCCACTTTTCCGCCGCAGCGGTTGTCTCTTCGCTGCAGCGGAATTCTCTTTGCTGCCACGCAAACTTCAAAGAGTTGTTCTTTCAAGGCCATCCAAAGCGCTGTCCACGCCACTTTTCCGTTGCAGCGGTCCATCTAACATTGCAGCCTCAATTATCCGCTAGACGCGGTTGGCAAACTTCAGGGAATGGGAAAAGATGGAACTTCATGATTTCACGGTCAGCGGTATTATTCCGTTGTTGCGCTCCAACCACCGTTGCAGCGCTTCAGTATTCCGTTGGGCGCAAAGTTGAAGAATCAGAGAATTGGAAAGTGCAAAATCGCTGCATCGGTCATTAATCCGCTGCAGCGGAAGCCTCTTCGCCCTAGCGCTCAGAATTACGCTGGGAACGGATTCTCCGTAGGGGCATTTTTGTCCAGTATTTTCATCCATGTATAAATAGATATTTTCTTCATTTTCTAGATTATCAGCCATTTGGAGAACACGTGAATAGTACATTTTAGCCATTTTGAGTTATTTTAGCATATTGTTAACATTAGTTCTTCAACTAGTATCTTGTAAATCACAATTATGAGCTTAAATCCATCTTCTACTTGTGTTTCTTCTTCAAATATGAGTAGCTAGACCCTTAAGCTAGGGTTGTGACCCAACCCTAGTGTGGGTACTTAATGGGTTTACAATTTTAGAGTGATTATGTGTATGGGTGTTTGGTATTTAGCTTAATTTGTGCATAAATCTACAGTGGTTGCAAACACTATGTCAAGCCTTTATGACTAGGGTCACTCTTGAGAAAGATGACCCAAGTCTAGGTAATTAAGATAATAAAATATTGGGGTGAGCTCAAGAGGTTGATAGCCCCAGTAAAAGGGTGGATGCTAGAGATAGCTACACCCAATTTGAGCCAATTCGTGCGGTTCATGGAAACACCCAATTGTGCTTGAGAAAGCCAATTTGGGGAAAGTTACCCATATTATCGAGAGGTAGTGGGTGAGTGCATTAGCATGAGGTTATGCCATTAATCCCCATTTCACAATGTCATTCTAGATTCTAGACCCGTTGATTATTCACCTATGAGGAAATCACAGCCCTAGTCCCTTTTATCAAATGAGAAACCCTTCAAAAAGAATTTGGTTAGCTAGTTCGTAAGTTAAAATAGACTAAACCGTATTATAAATCCCAAAACCTTTTTATGAGAAGCGCAATTAAGAACCCAACACGCTACTAGATCACTTAGATACTCGACTCCAACATATATAGCTCTCTTTGGAAATCGATCCCGACCCTTCGGGTAAAATCTGCATTGACCCCCGTACTTGCTACTCTTTATTGGTATAGGCGGGAGCTGATCACTTTTTGGCGCCGTTGCCGGGGAGCTTTTACGGTGTTGATTATCTACGTGAATAGTGGTGTAGTGTGTTTTTCCTTCCTTCTTTTGTTAACGTGTGTGTTGAATCAATTCATGTACTAATGGTGGATCCTTTGGGTAATATTATTCCGGGGAATGAGGTGTTTGACAATTGAGAAGATGATCTAAATCAAGTACCACCCCCAAGACGGGGCTGACAGGCCAATCTTAGTGGGGATATTCCAAACCCTCCCCCGCCTCCACCTCCCAGAGCTGCCCCTCGGGTGCTACCAAATGAGGGGTACGCGAGTGCTATTGTCCTGCCTAGAATCTGGGCGAGGAACTTCCAAATCACAAATGTGATGCTGACACTCTTGGATCAGCCTGGGTACTTCACGGGAGCTCCTCACCAAAATTCTTACAAGCATTTAAAGGTCTTCATTGATACCTGTTGGGGTAGTAAGCAAACAAACATCTCAGAGGATTCCTTGAGGCTTCGGCTATTTCCCTTCTCTCTTCGCGGGAAAGCATTAGATTGGCTGGAACGAATTCCCAACCAATCCATATCCACATGGGATGAGATAGCAGACAAGTTCTTTGAAAATTTCTTCTCCCCTAGTCACATGGAAGCGCTTGGAGATGAAATATTGGCTTTAAAGCGAGAGCCAAATGAGCCTCTTCATGAGATTTGGGAGCGCTACAGGACCATGGTAAAGGAGTGTCCAAACAATGACATGACTGAGGCCATGATATAGCAGACATTCTACCGAGGCATAAATACCACCAATCAGTGTGTGGTCAATCAATTAGCTGGGGGAAACTTCATGAAGCTACCCTACAATGAGGCATGTGAGGTCTTAGATGAAATGACTGACACTTCGTCAGCATGGCAAAGCAGAGCTAATATGCCTCAGGGTGATCCGGGTGTTAATGGCCTTCACAAAGAGCTTCAAGAACATGGGCAAGCAATTGTCGAGCTTACACCACTATGAATCAACTTGCTAAGGCGCAACTTCAACAACTACAAGGGACTAAGCAAGTGCATGCTATGGAGGGGGTAAATGTTTTGGTGAACAAGATAAGACCTCGGGGAAATCCAATGCAAAACAACAATGTTCAATGTGACCAAGGAGCGAGTGGGTATAGTCAAGAGGATTCTTATGATGATCAAGATGAAGATGTGATGTATGCCAACAATTTTTAAGGGCAAAGGAACAATCAAAGCAACAACCAAAATTGGAACAATCAAAGACAAGGCAATTGGAACAATAATAACAACTCAAGCAATTGGGGGAACAACAACCAACAATGGGGAGGCAACAACAACAATAATTGGAGCGGGAACAACAATTGGGGTGTAAATGGTAATCGGTGGTCGGGCTTTCAAAGTCCCCCGATGTATCAATGACCCAACAATACACCCCCTATCAATCACAAGGCCAAGGTTCCTTAAGTAATGTCATGGGTAGAATTGAGCAAATGTTCAAACAAATGATGGACCGCAATGCGGATCGGATGCTCAACTTGCCTCCCATAACACTTCCATTCGAAATCTTGAAGTTCAAATGGGACAAATCTCACAAGCCTTGAACACACGCATGAAGGGAGCGCTACCTAGTGATACAGTGGTGAACCCCAAGGGTGGGAACAAAAACAACAATACCGGTCACGCCATGGAGGTGACCACGAGAAGTGGACGAGGTGGTGAGGCTAGTTCTTCAAAGCAAAAGAGAGTTGTTGGTGACGGTGATTACTTGCCAAATGATGAGGTTCCGATTGAGGTTGAGCATGTGGTGGAAGAGCCGGCAACGAGTGAAGTGAGGATTGATATTCATGACCATGAAGAGGAAACTCAAAGTGACGTGAAACCGTCTGGGGAACACGTAATTGACATTACCGAGCCGGTTGTGTTCGGTTGTGTCAAAAGAAAAGGAACCATTTCCTAAGCCTACTCCTCCCTATCCTCAAAGGTTGACAAAGCAAAAGAATGAGAACCAATTCAAGAAATTCATCGACATGATGAAGAGCTTATCCATCAATGTTCCTTTGGTTGAAGCTTTAGAGCAAATGCCCAGGTACGCCAAGTTCATGAAGGACTTGGTCACAAAGAAAAGGTCAATGGAGTGTGAAACTATAAAGATGACTCACCAAGTGAGTGCAATAGTGCACTCAATGGAACCCAAGCTTGAAGACCCCAAGGCATTCACCATTCCTTGTACAATTAGTAGCGTGGATTTTGCTAAGGCATTGTGCGACCTCGGAGCTAGCATAAATTTGATGCCATATTCGGTCTTCAAAACCTTGTTGATTTGTCAATATAGGGCTACTTCCATACGTCTTCAAATGGGAGATCGATCTATGAAGCGGCTTCTAGGGATCATTGATGATGTGTTAGTGTAGGTTGACAAGTTCATCTTGCACGCGAATTTCGTTATCTTGGATTGTGAGGTGGATTATGAAGTTCCTATCATCTTGGGAAGGCCCTTCCTTGCAACAGGGAAGGCCTTAGTTGACGTGGAGGCCGGTGACCTCACCTTCCGGGTGGGCGATGAAAAGGCTATGTTCCACGTTTGCAAATCAATGAAGCAACCCAATAGCACGGAGGTGTGTTCTTTCATGGACCTTCTCACCGAGGTCATTATTGATGAAACAAGCTCAATGATAAATGTTGAAGACCCCGTGGAAGTAGCTTTTATTGAACCACGATGATATTGTGGTGGATGGCTTGATCGAGAGTACCAATGCTCTACAAGGCATGGGTTCTTATTCATATGGTCCTCGAAAGTTATCCTTGGATTTGGAGAATCGGAAGACTCCTCTAACAAAGCCTTCAATTGAAGAGCCACCTACATTGGAGTTGAAGTCACTTCCACCACACCTCAGGTATGAATTTCTTGGTCCTTATTGTACTTTACCTGTTATACTTTCATCTTGCCTAACCAAATTGCAGGTAGACTCTACTCTCAAAGTGCTAAAAATGAGGAAGAAGTCCATAGGTTGGACACTTGCTGATATTCGGGGGATAAGCCCCGCATTTTGCATGCACAAGATCATTATTGAGGATGGAGCAAAGCCTTCTATAGAACACCAACGTAGGCTAAATGAATCAATGCAAGAGGTTGTGAAGAAAGAAATAATCAAGTGACTCGATGTTGGTGTCGTCTACCCAATATCTGATAGTGCTTGGATTTCTCCGGTCCAATGTGTACCAAAAAATGGTGGAATGACCATGGTACAAAATGACAAAAATGAACTTATTCCAACAAGGACAGTCACTGGTTGGCGGGTTTGCATGGATTACCGCAAATTGAACAAAGTGACCCGTAAGGATCACTTTCCCAGCTTTTCTTGGACCAAATGCTTGACAGACTTTCGGGGAGAGCTTTTTATTGCTTCTTGGATGGGTATTCAGGTTACAATCAAATCTCGATAGCTCCAGAAGACCAATAAAAAACAACTTTCACTTGTCCCTATGGGACTTTTGCTTTTTCCAGGATGCCTTTTGGATTGTGCAATGCACCCGCCACATTTCAGCGGTGCATCATGGGAATTTTCACTGATATGGTAGAAGACTTTCTGTAGGTATTCATGGATGATTTCAGCATGGTTGGGGACTCCTTTGATGAATGCTTGAACAATCTTGATAAAGTCCTTGCTGGTATTGAAGAAACCAGCCTAGTGCTCAACTGGAAAAAAATGTCACTTTATGGTTGAAGAGGGGATAGTTCTGGGCCACAAAATCTCAAGAAATGGAATTGAAGTAGATAAATCCAAGATCGAGGTCATTTCCAAATTGCCTCCTCCGACTTCGTGAAGGGAGTTCGTAGCTTTCTTGGGCATGCGAGGTTCTACCGGCGCTTCATCAAGGACTTCTCGAAGGTAGTAAACCTTCTTTGCAAATTGTTGAAAAAAGATGCAAAGTTACACTTTGATGAAATTTGTATGAGTGCATTTGATTTGTTGAAGCAAAAGCTAACCACCACACCAATTATCTCCGTGCCGGATTGGAGCTCTCCTTTTGAGCTAATATGTGATTCTAGTGATGTGGCAGTGGGGGCGGTCTTGGGACAAAGGGTGAACACAATCTTTCACCCCATTTACTATGCAAGCAAGACAATGAATTCTTCCCAAATGAACAACACCGTCACCGAAAAAGAGTTGTTGGCTATAGTCTTTGCAATGGAGAAATTTCGTCCTTATCTTATGGGCGCCAAGGTCATAGTTCACACCGACCATGTGGTGCTTCGATATCTGATGATGAAAAAGGATTCCAAGGCTAGACTCATGTGGTGGATGTTATTGCTTCAAGAGTTTGATATGGAGATCATTGATAGAAAGGGGAGTGAGAACGAAGTTGCCGACCATCTTTCCCGTTTGGAAGAGCAAGGGAGGCCAAGTGACGATCTTGAGATTAATGATAGCTTCCCGAATGAACAACATTTATCCGTCTCTTTGCAAGCTATGCCATGGTTCGCGTACATCGCCAACTACATTGTCACCGGTGTTGTCCTGTTTGAGCTCTCTTCTAACCAAAGGAAGAAGCTTAGACGGGATAGCATGGATTATTATTGGGATGAACTGTATTTGTTCAAGATATGCAATAATGGTGTCATTCGGCGTTGTGTGCCAGAAGAGAAATAAGTGTCAATTCTTGAGTCATGTCACTCCTCACCTTATGGTGGCCATAATGGAGGGGCAAGGACCGCTTCAAAAGTCTTAAGTTGTGGTTTCTTTTGGCCTACTTTGTACAAGGATGCGAGTGAGTTGGTAAAGCGGTGTGATGAATGCCAAAGAATGGGTGGCATATCCAAGAAAGATGAAAAGCCTCTCACTACAATCCTTGAGGTGGATATCTTCGATGTTTGGGGAATTGATTTTATGGGGCCCTTTGTTAGTTCATGTGGAAACACCTACGTACTTGTGGTGGTGGACTATGTTTTGAAATGGGTTGAAGCCATCGCTTTGCCCAACAATGAGGCCCGTAGTGTGGTTGGTTTTCTATAGAAGAATATTTTCACAAGATTTGGGACACCCCGTGCCATCATCACTGGCGGGGGATCTCATTTTTGCAATAGTGCCTTTGATTCATTATTAGCCAAGTATGGATTCAATCATAAAGTGTCTACTCTGTACCATCCTCAAGCAAGTGGCCAAGTCGAAGTGTCTAATCGTAGAACATTTTGGTCAAGATAGTGAATGCTAATCGGACTGATTGGTCCCGGAAGCTTGATGATGCTCTTTGGGCTTACCAGACTGCTTTCAAAATACCCATCGGTATGTCTCCTTACCGGTTGGTGTATGGAAAGGCATGTCATCTTCCGGTGGAATTGGAGGACAAGGAACTATGTGCATTGAAGAAGTTGAACTCGGATTGGGACACAACTGCAAATCTTCGAGTTGACCACCTCAATGAGCTAGATAAGTTTAGATTCCATGCATATGCTAGATCTTCCTTGTGCAAAGAGAAAATGAAGTACCTCCATGACAAATATGCCAAATACCGGGAGTTCAAAGTGGGATACTTGGTGCTTCTTTTCAATTCTAGACTTCGTCTCTTCCCGGGAAAACGCAAGTCCAAGTGGAGTGGCCCATTTGAAGTGGTGTTGGTTACACCCTTTTGTGCTCTTGATCTCAAAAACAACAATGGGGAGATTTTTTGTGTGAATGGGAATCGGGTCAAACATTATCTGGGTAAATTTGATGATAGCCATGTGGTGACGTTGCTGAAATTCCTCTGAACATGGTAACCTACATCGTGCCGCGACGTTAAATCAGGCGCTTCTTGGGAGGCAACCCAAGCTTTTCTTTTCTTTATGTTTGGTTGTTTTTGGTAGGATAGATTTTTGTGAACTAACCAGTTGTGAAGTTGATGCAGGACTTGGTGGATGCAGTGCAGGTGAAAATCTGGAAATTGAGCAGAGTAGCAACTTTTCGCTGCAGCGATCAAAGATCCGCTGACAGCGGTGACCAAGCGCTGCAGCGGAAAATGACCGCTGACAGCGGTCCAATTGGTCCCAAAAACAAGCTCTTTGAATCTCCACTTCGCTGCAGCGTTTACTATTTCGCTGTCGCAGAGTGCCCTTCGTTGTGGCGATGGAATTCCACTACAGTGGTGAAGATAAAAACCTAGCAGGTTTGAAAGACTAAAAGCGCAATCAGCGGTATAAATCTGTTGTCGCATTTGGTAGGTCGGTCGTGGGTCCCAGTGCTCTAGTATATATACTGAGGAACCCTCTTCTTTTTACTCTTTTCACCCATTTGCTACCAAACCCTAATATTTACTGTGCTTTCACCCTTTTTCTCTGTTCACCTAAGAGTCTTAATTTCATCCTTCATCTACTGGTATGTTCCATGTTTAATTTTTGTTAGTTGATTAATTGTTCTTAGTTTTAGGGTATTTTATTTTATTTTCCTTTTATTTGTTTTTGTATAGAGTTAATACAACCCTAATGTTACAAATTGAATTGTTAGTATGTTTTACAATGTGGGGAAATACTTTCTGAGTTCTTATGTGGGTAAATGGGTGATTCATCTGTGCAATTTCTTGAAATTGTTTAATTTTTGATGAACCTTAGCATCAGCGAACGTTGTCCACGACCTCCGCTGCAGCATTTTAAAATTTCACTGACAACGGAGGTCCAAAATCCTATGGTTGCAAATTGAGGTTTCCGCTGCAACGGACTAAAAATCCGTTGACAGCGGTACTGTGCATCGCTGCAGCGGTCATTAAATCCCGGTCAGTGATTCCCAGTTTCAAAGAGTTAACTCTCACAAGTCCCAACTTTCTGCCGCAACGGCCAAATTTCCGCTGTCAGCAGTGGCCAAAAGCTGCAGCGGACCGCGCTTCATAGATTCAAAGAGGGGTAGTCTGCGTCCCCTGACTTCCGCTGCAACGGTTATTTTCCGCTGACAGCGGTTTGTTCCTGAACACATTATTTCACTCTCTATTTCTGCAATTCTATCTGGTGCTTAGATACAATGTATTGACAATGTGTGTTACATGTTGTAGAGCATGGTGCGATCTAGAGGTGGACCAGAAAAGAAACCCGGGAGGGGTGACCCTTCAAGGGGTTGAGGCAAGGGCAAGCAACAAACCCCACCGGGCCCGACAAAAGCAGTTGGAAAATCACAAAAGAGAAAAAGAACAAGCCCCTCAGAGTCGGAGTCCAGTGAATACTTTCCCTCCAGGGAAGCTTCGGAGGGTTAGAGCGGGGCAGCTCTAGCAGCTGCACTATCAAAGCCTAGGAGACTCATCAACGAGCCTACTAGCTCGGAGTCTTCTGAAGATTTTTCCAGTCATTCAGACACCTCGCCTGAAGGCACAGCTGCACCAACCGAGTCAGCAGCTCATTCAGCATCCCCTCCTTCCATCAACCTCGAGAGTTCAGACGAGGGAACTGATGATGGGAGGGGTGGAGACACTCTAACACAGGCTGCCGGTCTGCTAAGGACCAGAAATCCAGAAGCATGGGAGGACCTGTTTGTTTCTGAACCGGCCTATCATCAGTTCAAAGAAGTCGCCTCGGAGATCTCTCATCCCGGAGCGGCCCTTTATCATCAACAACCTCCTACCCCTCAATCCAATGTGAAAAAATAGTTCTTAGAAAGGAAGGGGTGGGACTTTTGCAATACCCGGGTGGTTGATACAAATGAGTATGTGGTGAAGGAATTCTACACCAATGTGGCATTCACCAAAAAGGACACATACCTCACCAAAGTTCGCAACAAGAAAATCATATACAATGGAAGTGATTTTAATGACTATGCGGGTTTCGGGAGGATTGATGAGACTCGATATTTGGAGAAGGTTAATCAGAAAGATTTGGCTTGCCCGTGGTTGGCTTCCGTCATTGCTGCTCCAGGGACTTCACCGGATTGGTTGGTTGCAGGCACCCTCATCAAGAGGAATACTCTGAGTTTTGAGGCCCGAGGATGGGCTACATTTGTATGCAGCAGGATAGACCCCATACTCCATGATAGTGATAGGCCCCTTTCCAGGGCGCTGATAGTCGGGGCTATTATGGACAGTATCCCGATCAACAATGGGAACATCATGTGCAGAGTGATAGAGCGGGTAGTGAAGAGGAATGAGGCCTCTTATCCTTTCCCCCATTTCCTGACCATGTATTTCCGAGACAATGAGATTGAAGGGAGGGATTTTGACACCTTTGTGAAGCCCCGGACAACTTTCTCTTGGTATCATTTGAAGGGGCCAGACAACCCCAAGCAAATAGGGAAAGCCTCCACCTCTGCAGCCCCCGGTACCCCCACAGCCACGGAGCCTTCCACTGCTGCTGAAGGCTCGGTTCCTTCTGAGGGGCCCACTGCTGCTACTATCATTGATCCTCCATCATACCCTGATGTACCCATCCCAGTCTCGGTGCCATCATCATCCACCTATCCTCAGACAGCTCTGAAGGTGTCCCAAACTCTAGTTGGTATCACCAACTGGTTGCAGGTAGCTTCATCTAGACTTTCTGATCTTTCAGCTACAGTTGCAGCTCAGTCATCTCCGGCGACCATTGCATTGCCTCCGTCTCTAGAGGACACATTGAGGAGCTTGGTGGACAACTAGAAGAAAATTTTGGAGACAATGGAGAAGCAACAAAAGGAGATTGACTATTTGGTAAAATATGTGAAGAAAATAAAGAAGGACCAGGATGCTTCAAACAATGTGCATAAGAAGATGCATGAAACTCAGGAAGCTTTGGTGAAGGAGATGGCCAAGGTTGCTGTTGCGGGGGACATCCCCCTTGATCTACTGCTAGGAGAGTCCGGGCCCATTGACCCGACTGTGGATGAGGCAGACCTTCCACCGGCTTCAGTTCGTAGAGGTGCCATTCTCCAGACGGAGGACATGGAGATTCAGCTAGAGGAGCCCGAGGGCCAGACTTCCACACAGGCACAGGATCCTCCTATCACCACTAGCACAACACATTCTTCATCTGCCCATGTTGACCCTTCTCCTATGCAGCCTGAGGCACCTTAGGGAGTTCACTCTTACTCTCTCTCTCTCTCACCCCTATCCCCTGTGTTATATTTTGGTTTGATAGCATTGAGAGAAATGCTTCTTTTTATTGTAGGGGGTGGCCTCTACTGGTTGGTTGATGAATTCAGACAATTTGATTGATTTTTGGGTTGTAATAACTATTAATACTCTTTTTCTTTTTCTTATTTACATTTATGTACTTTTTGTTTTGGTATGTATGTATTCAGATCATCCTCCTTATCATATGTATATATTCATCCCCTATTGTAAATATTCATTTTGTTTTTCGTATTTTCTACTTTATAACTTCTTTAGCTTTTTCCATTTGTAGTCTAACTTCTTATTTTATTTAGTAGCTTCTTTTTAATTGACAACTTCTTCTTTTTTCCTTTTTGCGTTGTCAAGGTTTTCTTAAGGCCACGGTTCTTTTCAGGGATGGAAATTGTGCGAATCGGGTGTCTCTTCCCTACGACAGATGGTGTGACGACCTTCTTAAGGGATTGAGTCAGTTTTTCGTTTTTCGTTTTTCGTTTTTTTTTTTTCTTGTTTTTGTTTTTGTTTCTTTTAGTTCAGTAGTAGTGAATAAATGTGATTCAAATAGAGCTTCACTTGGCACCAAATCTACCTTTGACCTTATGGTTAAAGACAGATTACAAATGAGGCTAGTTCTAGTTGTGACCTTTAGAGTCTTGAGTTGACTGGAACTGTCGTCAATGGTGTTCATGGCTATATTTGAGCTTCAAATTTGAAACAAGATTGTTGTGGGCCCTCGACTCGATACTCTTTAGCAATCCTAAGGCTGGTGAGGTGAGGTTTGAAATTGCATAACCCGAGTGCCGTGCCTATAAGTCTAGAACTTGCCCCGAGTATTTTTCTAGGAAAAATCTTAAGTGAGATCGACTTATGAGATGATCATAGGCCTTCCTTGATTCCCTATTGAAATTGAAAGACCTCTTTAGTCTACCTTGACAAAATCCATTGTCAACCCCTTTGAGCCTAAGCCGACGTGTTTAAAACCATATTTTTAGCCTTCATCCGTTCTCTAAATACCATCTCTTGGCACCCATTCTTTCCTTGAGCACTCTTGATAAAGAATAGACAAAATTCATAAGTTTAGTGATGAAAGGCTTGGTTATTAAAAAAATGGGCCAAAGAAAAAGGTTAAAAAGCATAGTGAACCAAAAAGGGAAAAGAAAAAGAGTGAAAGTTTGAAAAAGAGGTTGAAATGATGAAAAAGAAAGAAAAAGGGAAGAAAATGGCCCAAAATAAAAGACAGAGTGACTATGAGTCTCTCTAAATTCCCCAAGGAAAATTTGTGACTCGAAGAGTCAAGAGTGTCATGTGCAAAAATGTGAACAATTGGAGTGCTTAAGGGAAGATGTTCTACCAAAGTTCATTGTGACCAAAATTCAATCCAAAAAGCCTCCATTACAACCCGAAAAAGCCCTATAGGATCTCAAGTTGAGTGAGCTTACATTAGTGGTGATTTACATGAGGGACAAGACTACGAAAGGCCGGACTTGATGCATTCTTTTTAGAGTGAAGAGAGTACCCCATGATAAACCCAATTTGAGAGACATTCTTTATGGTGAGGTGAGCTAAGGAGAGTAGAGGAGGAAGAGTTTGGGATCCACAGTGATTGAGGTAAAAGAGAGAAGCTCTATGACGACCTTAGTCAACTCTTGAAGCTTTGGTGTCACATTAGATCTAGTGGGCTAGAAAATCCGGCATAAGTTTATCAATAATTCATTTGTGTTGAGGATAGTCGTTAGTCCCAATTGAAGCTTGATGAATCACATCTCAATGGCTGAAATACTTTATCTTTTCCTGTTACGGAGGTGGGAGTTATTTTGTTTTCTTGAGGACAAGCAAAGCCTTAAGTTTGGGGGAGTTGATAACTAGTGATTTGTACTACTATTTAGTCTTTTTTCTTAAGTTTTTGAGGCAACAATTGGCCTAATTAACCCCATATTTTGATGCAAGTGTTTTGAATTGCAGGAACTGAGTTGATTTGTAATCATTGATCCAAAAGACCTCAAAAAAAGAAGCAGAACTTGCAAAATCCTAGAACCCAGCTAAACCGCTGCAGCGCCCACTTTTTCGCTGCAGCGGTTGTCTCTTCGCTGTAGCGGAATTCTCTTTGCTGCCACGCAAACTTCAGAGAGCTGTTCTTTCAAGGCCATCCAAAGCGCTGTGCGCGCTACTTTTTCGCTACAGCGGTCCATCTAACGCTGCAGCGCTTAATTATCCGCTGGACGGGGTTGGAAAACTTCATAGAATGGGCAAAGATGGGACTTCATGATTCCGCGGTCAGCGGTATTATTCCGTTGCCGCACTCCAGTCACCGTTGAAGCGCTTCAGTATTCCGTTGGGCGCGAAATTGAAGAATCAGAGAACTGGAAAGTGCAAAATCGCTGCAGCGGAAGCCTCTTCGCCGCAGCGCTCAGAATTACGCTGGGAGCGGATTCTCCGTAGGGGCATTTTTGTCCAGTATTTTTATCCATGTATAAATAGATCTTTTCTTCATTTTCTAGGTTATTAGCCGTTTGGAGAACACGTGAATAGTACTTTTTAGCCATTTTGAGTTATTTTAGCATAGTTTAAACATTGGTTCTTCAACTAGTATCTTCTAAATCACAATTATGAGCTTAAATCCATCTTCTACTTGTGTTTCTTCTTCAAATATGAGTAGCTAGACCCTTAATCTAGGGTTGTGACCCAACCCTAGTGTGGGTACTTAATGGGTTTTCAATTTTAGAGTGATTATGTGTATGGGTGTTTGGTATTTTAGCTTAATTTGTGCATAAATCTCAGATATGGTGGTTGCAAACACTATGTCAAGCCTTTATGACTAGGGTCACTCTTGAGAAAGATGACCCAAGTTTAGGTAATTAAGCTAACAAAATATTGGGGTGGGTTCATGAGGTTGATAGCCCCAGTAAAAGGGTGGATGCTAGAGATAGCTACACCCGATTTGAGCCAATTCGTGCGGTTCATGGAAACACCCAATTGTGCTTGAGAAGGCCAATTTGGGCAAAGTTACCCATATTACCGAGAGGTAGTGGGTGAGTGCATTAGAATGAGGTTATGCCATTAATCCCCATTTCACAATGTCATTCTAGTTTCTAGACCCATTGATTATTCACCTAGGAGGAAGTCACAATCCTAGTCCCTTTTATCAACTGAGAAACCCTTCAAAAAGAATTTAGTTAGCTAGTTCGTAAGTTCAAATAGACTAAACCGTAGTATAAATCCCAAAACCTTTTTATGAGAAGTGCAATTAAGAATTCAACACGCTACTAGATCACTTAGATACTCGACTTCAACATATATAGCTCTCTATTGAAATCGATCCCGACCCTTTGGGTAAAAGCTGCATTGACCCCCGTACTTGCTACTCTTTAGTGGTATAGGCGGGAGCCGATAAGGTAACAACCCTTGATTACATCCCTTATCAGTAATACAGGGTGCCAACCCCTGGTTACACTTTTTTCAGTAATACAGGGTACTAACCCCTGGTTACATTCCTTTCAGTAATACAGGGTACCAAACCCTGGTACGTCCCTTATAGTAATACAGGGCACCAACTCCTGTTTACATTCCTTCTCAGTAATACAGGGTGGCAACCCATGGTTACGCTCCTTTCAGTAATACAGGGTACCAACCCCTGGTTACATTCTATCTCAGTAATAAAGGGTGTCAACCCCTGGTTACAGTTCTTTCAGTAATAGAGGGTGCCAACCCCTGGTTACACTTTGTTGTTTTAGACTTCAATACTAAACAATATTATAAGTTAATTGTGCAGTACCCAATTTTCGAGTGCTGTCTAATAAGAAGAACCTAGTTCTTCTTAATCTACTACTTACTACAGTTTGCGGAATAATTAAGCAGTAATAGTAAAGACACATGGATTTTTACGTGGAAAAAATCTGGCTCAAAAGGTGAAAAAACCACGACCTACTCCTCAGTAGGATTTGCTCAAACTCTTCACTAAACACTGAGCCAAAACGGACTTACAAAATAAACTCTTTTGTAATCCTAGGACTAACTCTAATCCTCTTTGTATCAACTAGCCTCTAGCTAATTTCTACAGAATTCAAGCTAACTCTAACTTGATCAATTTGTACCTATTACAATTTGCTTCTAATAAAGCTGATAAGATACAATATTTAAACTCCTACTACAATCAACTAGACTCGATATACAGACAATGAAACTGTTCCTTCTAGTTGAACTGTAGCCTTTGTATCGCACAACAATTCTGCTTGCAAAACCTCTGGAACTTTTGCTTCAGAACTTGATTCACTTTTGTACTTGTGCGTCACTCTTTCAGCCGTAATACTTTGATTATTTATAGAGGCTTTTTGTTGAGTCCATGATACAATTCTGATCCAACTCTTCCTTGGTAGACAAGTTTGATTGTAACTCAACTTCCTTCCTTTATTCCTGTCCTAGCTGAAATCAACTTCTGTCTTCTCTATCAATTTGCAACCTTTTCGTATTAGGAGACATTCTCTTAGTTCTTTGATATTTAGAAAACTCCAATATCTCCTAGATTTGTACGATTTGCGTTCCAACTGCTTCATATAGAAGTGTGTTCTATGATCGACCTAGTTCAACTGGACACATGTTGCCAATCTTCAAAACCCATTCAATGATATGGGCCAACAAATTCCCCCTTTTTGATGATGACAAACTCTGTGCATTTATCCTGTATACACATCCAACACTTTGTATTTTTGTGAGCATTAATCATCAAGAACCAGGTTCATTAGGTTATAAATATCACTTCAAAGATTTTTAAAATTTAAAACAATAACTGTAGCACATCTTCCCCCTTTTGGCATCATCGAAAAGTTGCAAAGTGATACTTACCAGTAATTAATTCTTACTCATGGCCAATTTAGGCAACTGCAGGTGCAACATGATTAATCAACACAAGAAACAAAAAATGTAAGCTAAATCATAAATAAAGACATTTACAAAACACCAGCTTTCATTTAATTAACATGGTTGATCAACACCAAAATAGATTAAAACAAAGACAATCAAAATATGAGTAAGACAAAAAAAACTGAAACAAACAACTAAACACAGTCCCGAACTGGGCACTTGATAGGATAGGATGGGGTAGTTCTGGAAATTCCTAAGTTTGGGATGGTGCAGACGAGGCAGGACTCTTGGTTTGGAGAAGAGACAACATTTGGTGTAAGACACCCTCATTTTTCTCCTTCTCCTTGGCTAATTCAGCTTTGAGAGCATCACGCTCACCTTCTACCTCAACTAAGCGAGTCTTCAAGCGAAGGATCTCCATATCCTTTTGCTCACTTTCTTGCACCAGAGTACGGACCTTGCTGTTGACCGGTTGCTTCCGAGATGAACCAGGTTCATCTGCCGGGGCACTGACAGTGTAATCACATGACAGCAAAGTGTCCTTCCCAAAGAAATCCTTAGCAGTAGCCATTTCAGCCTTCTTTGTGGGAACTCCAAAATGACCCAGAACTGCAGTAAGTATAAATCCATAAGGAATCGCATGGGCCTTGGTGCCATTTACCACCCTGTCCAAAAGCTGGATGATCAAAGATGGCCAATTGATCTGCTTGCCTCTATATAGGCACTCCATGAGCGTTAGATCCATATAGTTGGCAATGTGCCTGCGCTCTTGTCTTGGCAGCAGAAATTTAATCACAAACTCAAAGAACAGCTTGTGTTCAGGCTTCATCTCGCTTTTGTACACTGCCCTGGGCTCAGGCTCTTCTTCATTGTCACAAAAGAATCTGGTGATGGTAAGTGCTGAGGCCATTCCATCCAAGCAAGGCCATCTCTGCCTTGTATAATCATCATATCCCTCAGATGGAATGTCTAGAATGACTCCCAGTTCTTGTGCGTCAAAAGAGACTTCAACTCCCCTGACCAATGATGTAACCCTTCCTCCAATCACAGTTGCATTCCCCATGAATTCCACTACTTCATTTCTGACTAGCCTGCCCTCCAAGCGAAGGACCATGTCCTTCCAGCCTTGAGCCGCCAGAAAATCCTCTAAGTACCTCATACCTGGCTCCTCCAGGTCTTTCAGCAATTTTCCTTTCAAAATATGTCGCTTGCCAAACATGGAAACTATGTCCATCGACACTTCTCCAACCTCCTTCTCATCATCACCACTCCAATCAGGATCATTATTTTTCTCAACAATCTGAACTTTCTTCTTGGACTTTACCTTGGACCGTGTCCTTGTAGATGTACCCACGGTGGTAGCAGACATAGGTGATGACTTCTTTGAGGAAGTCTTAGTCAATTTTGCTTTGGATGTCTTGACCACCACTGGAGTAACCTCTTCATTCTGTTGGACCAGGTCCAACATCTCATCAACAGCAATAGCCTCAACATGCTCCCCTACTTTTGCTTTCCCTTTCTCAACTCTCTTTCTTTTGCTCTCTTGAAGAGATTTTTCCATCTTTTCCTCTTCTTCACGAACAGTATTTCTCGTAGCTCGTACCCTTGGAACAGGTACACCAACAAACTCATCATTTTTCCTTTTCTTTGAGGCCTTAGACTTGATGGACTTAGGAGTCCTTCTCTTCTTGGGGTTGTATGAGTCTTCCAGTTTCTTAAGTCTCTCAGCCAAGGTTTCTTCCCCAGAAGAAACACGATCATCTATCTCCTTCATAAGATGTTCTAATCCAGCAGCAGCATCCTCTACTTCATTAGTTCCCCCTAAAACTCTAACATCATCTTCAAGATTATCAGGAATGGGGCCACGAATACTGAGTATGGAACCATCCTTACCAGAACCCCTCACACCTGCACCTCCCTCATTCTCACTAATTTTCCCAGTTTTTCTTGGATTTCTTGGCACTTCCACATCCACCACATACCCAACCATCACAAATCTATTTTCAGAATTTAACACAGAGGTAACATCAGTATTACCTTTCTAAGCACTTGACGAACCAGGTGCATCGTCCTCTTGTGCTGATTTAAATGATTCACTGGATGAATCATGTTTAGGTTCTTCTTCAGCCTATAATAAATCTTCCAAGAACTTTGCTCGTGACCCTGAAGCCACAGATTTTCATGCAAGAACCTTGACACGACGGGGTTTTGGGGCTGGAATAGGGCTTGGTGTAGTTTTGAGAGCCTCATGGTATTCAGGGGTTTCAGGTGTCTTAGGTGATTCAGAAATATATATTGGTGGGGAATCAGACTCATATACTCCTTCATCGTAGTCACGATTTTGAGAATCAGATGAAGCATACGACATTTTTAATTTTGAGAGAAAAAGAAGAAAGGGAAAAAGACAGTGAAGATTTGAGTGTTGAATGACTTGAACAAGGTTCGTCTATAGCTTTATTCACTATGGGTAATGATGGCCTATTTATAACTTGTGGCTGGGGTAACTGTAACGAACGAGTATTAACACAAGTAGGATACTAATCGATTAAGGACTGTCAGTGATTTGACATTGATTAGACCGTTTCTTTCCCCCTAAAACTAGGCTAATTTAATGA
>ML295860.1:34716-74815 GCA_005239495.1 Nicotiana undulata | reverse complement strand
TGTTCCTTCTAGTTGAACTGTAGCCTTTGTATCGCACAACAATTCTGCTTGCAAAACCTCTGGAACTTTTGCTTTAGAACTTGATTCACTTTTGTACTTGTGTGTCACTCTTTAAGACGTAATACTTTGATTATTTATAGAGGTCGTTTGTTGAGTCCATGATACAATTCCGACCCAACTCTTCCTTGGTAGACAAGTTTGATTGTAACTCAACTTCCTTCCTCTATTCCTGTCCTAGCTGAAATCAACTTTTGTCTTCTCTATCAATTTGCAACCTTTTCGTATTAGGAGACATTCTCTTAGTTCTTTGATATTTAGCAAACTCCAATATCTCCTAGATTTGTACGATTTGCGTTCCAACTACTTCATATAGAAGTGTGTGCTATGATGGACCTGGTTCAACTGGACACATGTTGTCAATCTTCAAAACCCATTTCGTGATATGGACCAACACACTCCCTTCTAGTAATACAGGGTACCAACCTTTGTTTACTTTCCCTCTCAGTAATACAAGGTACCAACCTCTGGTTATGTCCCTTCCAGTAATACAGGGCTCCAACCCCTGATCACATTCCTTTAATAATACAGGATGTCAACCCTTGGTTACGTTTCCTTTTCAGTAATATAAAGTATTAACCTCTGGTTGTATTTCCTTTTCTATGATAATGGGCAACATCCCCCGTTTATGTTCTCTCTCTCTAACACAAGGTACTACCTCCCTAGTTGCATATCCTCACATAGCTAGTTTATAATATTGTCTTTGTCTTCCTTTCGAAAAAACAGATAATTTATAGCTTCCTCTAATAACTCACAAAATTTTCTTAGTGACAAACTGGGCCAGAAATATTTTGTTCGTTTTGTTCGTCTTTGATGGCTTTGCAGGACCCGCCGTAGAGCACAAGTGATGATTAAAGCTTGCAATTCCAATTCCCATCATGAGAAAGAAGTCTTTCGATCACAAAGATAGTTGGAGTCAACTTTGATAATATGTAAGCAACTTGGCGTCTCAAGATTCATCTTCTCAATTTCGAATCTAGAAATCAAGCAATCACGAATGAGCCATAATATTTTCTTCAAAGAGCATCAAGATCCAATCTAAAGTCGACACAAGCGAGCAAGTCAAGAATCAAGATTTCGCTCCAGAAGACATATAGATAGGAATGTTGTAACTCTTAGCTTGAGAGGCATATGTAGTTCTCTTCTCTTTTCCTTTTGATGTAAGAAGCAAAGTGACAGTAACAACAATAATAGCAGCAGCAACATCAGTTTTAAATCCAGTGTTCGGTAGTTCCAGCTACCAAATTTTTTCAGAACTACACTGACCTGATTCATTTATAGCCAAAGATATATAGGCAACCACCAAAGCAAGATTCAGTCACCTTTTTCAAAACTTCTTTCATTGGAGTCATACACGAGCAAAATTAGTCATGGAATTCACTTTTTTTTTGCACGAAAACTCTTCATGTTCTCGAGCAAAGAGGGGCAGCTATGAATACCTAATTTTTCCTCGCTTTTAATTCTCCTACAAATACTAGTATTTGGATGATTTTTAGTTGTTTGTACATTTTTATTTGCATTCCTTTATTAAAAATACCAAATATATTTTTTACCTTTTATTTGTATATTTTAGTTTTGCATCTTTAAATTATATATACCAAAAAGATTTTCTTTCTACTTGTACATTTCTTTAGGATTAAATAATATCATAGTATAATTAGGGGTTAAGGGATTGGACTATTGTATTTTAATTATAATTGAGCCAAAATTGGCCCAAAATTAGAAGCCCAAAGAGTCTATTGATCCGGTCCAAATGGGGCTGCCATGGGATGGTCCAAACGACGTAGTTTTAGATTGAAACCGCATCGTTTTGGTTAAGTGATCAAGATCAAATCCTGGCCACCTATTTTCTTTGATCCAATGGTCCATAATTGATGTCATTTGAGGTATATAACTTTAGAAATCTATTTTTTTTGGCCTCATTTTCATACAAGCGCAAGCCCTAGACCCCATCTCTGCTCTCTTCTCCTTCCCATGCCCTCGCCGCCGCCTCTCCCTACGACGGAGCTGCCGGCGGACGACCTCTAATCGAACTCGTTTTTTCACAATCTCCTTGTCTTTTCCTCCTCTTTCCATATCCAAACCCCAAATCCCCGAAATCCTCACCAAACTCCACAAATCTATCCAAATCTGAAACCCTAGGCACCTAAATTTTCCTCTTTTCTTTCTCGAATTAGTGACAAATACGACCACCCAACCCCATGAATCTTACCTAAACGTGTATATCTCAAGGAGATCCACAGTTTCCCTATAATCTCACCCCCAAAAATGCACCGCCGGCGGCCACCTCACTATCCCGCCGCCATTTCCACCCCGCTGCCGTCCACCACCACTGCCTCACCACTTACACCAACTTCTGTAACTCGTTATCCGTCATATACACGACCCCACAGATCTTTTTCTCCTTGACATAATTGGAATTAATTTTGGTATGTCGGACTTCTTTTTTTTAATAAATGCCATTGAGAAAACAGTGCTCGAGGAGTCGATTTTGTTGGATCAAGAAGCTGAATGGTTTTGAAGATTGACAAATGAACTCAGAGTTGAACCAGGTCCATCACTGGAGACATAGACACGCAGAGTAAATGGCACGTGAGGTGATCACACACAAGAGATAAACACAATCAGTGATCTGAAGAGATATCTCCTGATCGAAAAGGTTGCAAATTGATAGGGAGATGGACTTCTTATTCAGTAAGGACAGAATCAAGATAGAAGAGGATCTAAGGAGTTGAGATAAACTAGAACTCTTCCACCAAGGAAGAGTTGCATTAGAATTCTAGTATATCTTCTCGACTACAGATCCTATATATTGTCAAGTGTTCTTACTGAACAGGTGCGCACAAACATAGAAGTGAAACAAGAATTGAGAGCAAAATTACCAAAGCAATTTTGCAAGCAGTTCGAGTGAGAATTCATGTGCGACTCAAAAGCTACTTGAACCAGCTAGAAGAACCAGTTCCATCTGATATCTTTTAGTCTAGTTTATTTTTAGTAGGCGATTACAAATTGTATTTTTCAGCTTTATCTAGAAGCAATTGTAATAGGTACTGATTATTCAAGTTAGAGTTAACTTGGAGCTTGTCGCAAAGAGGTAGAGTCTAGTTTTCCACAAGGGGATTAGAGTTAGTCCTTAGGTTTACAAAAGAGTTTATTTTGTAAATGATGTTTGGCTCATTGACTTAGTGAAGAGCTTGGGAAAGTCCTACTGTGAAGTAGGTCGTGGTTTTTTCACCTTTTGAGCCAGGTGTTTTCCACGTAAAATTGTTGTGTTCTTTTATTTATACAATTATTATTCCGCAAACTGTAGGAGTTGGAACACATAGAAGAACCTGGTCCTTCTATAACTAGTGCACGCAAAAATTGGACACCACATAAATCCCCCCCCCCCCCCTCCCCCTCTTGTGTGGTATTGACGTGTAGAACATCAATTGGTATCAGAGCAGGTTATCCTTGAAGAGGATAAAACCTTAGGAAAAGATTAAGATGAGTGCACCACCTGGGAACTGGGAAGGACAATCAACTGCTAGATCACTTAATTGGGGAAGACTATGAATTATGGGACATAGTCACTGCTGGTCCTTTGGCTACCATGAAAAAGACTGCTGAAGGAGTAGACGTGCCAAAGACAAGAGTTGATTGCATTGCTGAAGACTTAAGAAAATGGGAGAAAAATGCAAAGGCCAAGAAGTGCCTTGTGTGTGGACTCGGTCCAGACGAGTATAGCAGAATTCAAAGTTGTACCACTGCCAAAGAAATTTTGGACACTTTGCAAGTGGCTCATGAAGGAACAACTCAAGTGAAGAGGTCAAGAGGAACTCTACTATATTCTCAATATGAGAATTTCATCATGAAANAGCAGAATTCAAAGTTGTACCACTGCCAAAGAAATTTTGGACACTTTGCAAGTGGCTCATGAAGGAACACCTCAAGTGAAGAGGTCAAGAGGAACTCTACTATATTCTCAATATGAGAATTTCACCACGAAGGAAGGAGAGACCATCCAAGAGATGTATACAAGGTTCACTACACTGACCAATGAACTCAAGTCTCTTGGAAGGGTCATTCTTGAAGAAGACAAGGTTGAGAAAATTCTGACGAGGGTTTTGCCAATCTCTTAGGAAAGTAAGATCACTGCTATTTAGGAATCATAGAACATGGCAACTCTCAGGTTGGATGAGCTAATTGGAAATCTCAGGGCTTACGAACTTAGAAGATAGACAATGAAGATGGATGCTCCCAAGAAGGAAAGAAGTCTGGCATTGAGAGTCACTGAGGGAGTAGATCTAGAAGAAAATGAGATGTCCATGATTACCAAGGAATTCATAAACTTTCTCATTAGAAAAAAGGTCATCTCAAGAGGTGGAAACTACAACAAGGCAAAGGCTCCAGAAAATCCCACCAACGAGGGATGCTACAAATATGGAAAAACTGATCATCACATCATGAACTGTCCTCAGTGGGAAGTGGAATGGAAAAGGGAAAGATCTGAGCTAAGGAACCAGAATAAGGAACTGGTTCATCCTAAGAAAACCACAACAAAAGCCATGGTTGTTGCTTGGGTAGAAAGCTCAGACGAAGAATTAGAAGATGAGAATGGAGATGAACAAGCGCAAATGGAAATTGGTGAATCAGATGAGGAATCATGTGAAGAAATAGAGGTAAGTATATCTCATCTCAAAAACAAGATCAAGTTCCTATCTAAAGAAAAACTCTCTAAATTTTTACTTGATTTCATGGACGATTCTGAAGAAATAAATAAAGAAAAAGAACAATTGTCTAAGGAGTGTGTAATGTTAAAAGCAAAGTGTAAGAACCTGGAACTCAGAGTAAGTGAATTTGTACATGAAAACACTGCCTTGAAGAACCAGATTCATTCACTTGAAACTAAGGTCCTAGAGTTAACATCTGAAAATTTAAAACTGAAACTAGGAACTAGCAAGAAGACAGCTGACAACTCTCAACTCATGTTAGAAGAAAATATAGGCAGACTGAAGGATAAGTTGTACAGTAAAGATGAGCAGATAAGAGTGTAAAATAGGAACTTGTAAATGTCAAACATGAGTTGGATCGAACATGCAAATGGAATAAATCTTCTGATGCCTTGACATGGCTTCAAGAAAATCACAGTAGCAACAAAAGTGGACTTGCCTTTGGGAGTCAACTACCTAAATGGGATCCCAAAAGAAAGTACCTTACACTTCCTGAGAACAAAATATGCACCCACTGTGGTAAGAATGGTCACTACAAAATTGAATGTAATGCAAAAAGACAGGCCAATCAAAAGAATGAAAGTTTCGTTCGAAAGAAAAATTGGCTGCCAAATTGGGCTAGAAAAAGCTTAATTCATTCTTTTTCTCATAGAAAATGACCCAAACTAGTTTGGGTCTCTAAGACTAACCCATGATTTTCTTTTGTAGGTTCAAGTGAAAGGAGGCAGTCAAATATGGTACTTGGATAGTGGCTGCTCAAAACACATGACAGGGAACAAGGAACAGTTCATTTCACTTGAAAACCTCAAAGGAGGAAATGTCTCCTTTGGAAATGGAAAGAAAGGTGAAATTAGTGGGGTTGGAAAGGTAGGTAAGGATGAAACACGTTCCATTGAGAATGTGTACTTGATAGATGGCTTGAAATATAGCCTGATCAGTGTGTCACAACTGTGTGACAGAGGTAACCTGGTTGCATTAACTTCTACAAAATGTTTTGTGATTAATCTTATCACTGACAAGATTGTTTTGCAGGGAAAAAAGTGAATAATATCTATATCATAGACATGTCCACACTATCAGAAAACGAATCAACTTGTTTGAGTGTGTTGGATAGTGATCCCCTCCTTTGGCACAAAAGACTTGGACATGCAAGTCTAAATCAACTCAACAAACTAGTCTCCAAGGACCTAGTGATAGGTCTCCCTAACATTAAGTTCAAGGAAGACAAAGTTTGTGAGGCTTGTGCAAGAGGGAAGCAGGTAAGGTCTTCTTTCAAAACCAAGAAGATGATAAGTACCATCAAGACGTTGGAACTGGTTCATATGGATCTATGTGGTCCTATGAGAACATTGAGCAGAGGTGGTAAGAGATATGTAATGGTGCTTGTTGATGACTACTCTAGATCTACCTGGACATTATTCCTAACATCTAAAGATGAAGCATCTGATATGTTTACTTCCTTTGTTAGAAGAACTCAGTAACAGTTAGGAAATCAACTTGCATCAATAAGGTTTAATCATGGAACTGAATTTGAAATGCAAAGTTTGCTGAATTTTGTGATGAACATGGCATAGATCATAACTTTTCTGCCCCTAGAACCCCAAAACAAAATGGAGTTGTTGAAATAAAGAATAGAATTCTTGAAGATATGGCTAGAACCATGCTTCTTTCTAGTAAACCGCTTCATAGCTTCTGGGCAGAAGCAATAAACACTGCATGCTACATCATAAATAGGTGCATGACTAGACCACTTGTAGAGAAGACTCCCTATGAGTTACTTAAAAGGAGAACGCCCAATATATCCCATCTTAGGGATTTTGGATGTAAGTGCTTTGTGCACATCGATGACAAGGACTCCCTAGGTAAGTTTGATCCCAGAAGTGATGAGGGAGTATTCTTGGGATATTCCTCACATAGTAAGGCTTATAAGGTATATAACAAAAGAACTATGTGTGTAGAAGAAAGTGTGCATGTTGTTTTTTATGAAATTAACATTCTTTCTGAGAGACAAGAACAGGAAGATGAAGAATTGGGTTGTTCAAAAACTCTGATCAAACTGGACCAACTATGGAAGAAGGAACCGGTGATGGAACAAGTCCATCTACCCTGAGCAAAATGACAGGGGGAACTCAGAAACAAACCTCATTGGAACCTGTACCTGATCATGTTCCACAGCAACAAGGAACTGTAGGATCATCAAGTTGTGAACAATTGGTTTTAAAGTCACACAGATACCAGAGGTCTCACCCAATTGAGAACATCATAATTGATCTAACATCTGGAATCAAAACCAGATCCTCTCTGAAAAATCTGTGTGCTTTTGATGCCTTCATATCCTTGATCGAACCCAAAAGTGTTGTTGAAGCCTTACAGGATACAGACGGGGTAAATTCCATGAAAGAATAACTCAATCAATTTGAAAGAAGTCAAGTTTGGCATCTGGTACCCAGAACACTAGATAGATCAGTGATTGGCACAAAGTGGGTCTTCAGAAACAAACTTGATGAAGATGGAATAGTTACAAGAAACAATGCTAGATTGGTGGTCCAAGGATATAGTCAAAAAGAGGGTATAGACTATGATGAAACATTTGCTCATGTGGCAAGGCTGGAGGCAATCAAGCTCCTCATAGCATTTGCTGCCTACATGGAATTCACCCTCCACCAAATGGATGTCAAGAGTGCCTTTCTGAACGGCTAACTGAAGAAAGAAATACTTGTCAAGCAACCTCCGGGATTTGAAAGCAAGGAGACTCCATAACATGTGTACAAACTTGACAAGGCTTTGTATGGACTCAAGCAAGCACCAAGATCATGGTATGAACGGCTATCTAAAATCTTGTTGGAACATGACTACAAAAGAGGTAAAATTGACAACACCTTGTTCTTGAAGGAAAAAGGTAAGGATCTCTTGGTAGTACAAATATATGTAGATGACATAATATTTGGGGCAACTTCTGAAAAACTAAGTAAGGAATTTGCTAAACTAATAGGGAGTGAATTTGAAATGAGCATGATGGGTGAGCTTAATTTCTTTTTAGGCTTACAAATTAAAAAAATTCAAATGGAACTATGATCCATCAGCAAAAATATGTGAAAAAGTTGCTCAAAAGATTTAAAATGGAAGACTCAAAAGAAATTGACACTCCCATTGCAACAACCACAAAACTAGATGTAGATGAACCTGGTTCATCTGTTGATCAAAAATTGTATAAGGGGATGATTGGGTCTTTATTATACCTTACTGCCAGTAGACCTGACATTGTTTTCAGCGTAGGGCTTTGTGCAAGATTTCAGGCTAATCCCAAGGAGTCACATTTAACTGCAGTAAAGAGAATCCTGAGATATTTAAAAGGCACCACTGACCTATGTCTTTGGTACCCAAAAGGTAGTAATTTTGATCTTGTGGGCTATGTTGATGCTGACTACGCAAGGTTATTAGTAGATAGAAAGAGCACCTCAGGTATGGCACACTTTTTGGGCTCATGGCTTGTCTCTTGGGCCACTAAGAAATAGAATCCAGTATCTCTATCTACTGCTGAGGCTGAGTACGTGGTTGTAGCCTCATATTATGCTCAGCTACCATGGATTAAGCAACAACTGATGGACTTTGGTATAAAAGTTTGATGCATTCCTATCTTATGTGATAACACTAGTGCTATTAGTATAACAAATAACCACGTTCATCATAAAAGAACAAAGCACATAGATGTTGGGCACCATTTCCTAAGAGACAACTATGAGAAGTGAATGATCTCAATTGAATTATGTGCTATTGACAAACAAATTGCTGACATCTTTACTAAAGGACTAAGTAGTGAGCATTTTCATAGAAAAAAGTTAGAATTAGGGATGATGAAGATCACCTAATTGAACCAGTTCAAAACAAAAAAATGAATGGAAAAAAAATTGGCTAGGATTCTGAAATGTGTAAATAATTAGAATAATCATTGCTAAGTTTCATGCCTTAAAAAGGCATACTCACTTGCCATGTGTTAATATGACTCCTTGGTTACTAATGATATTTTTTTATTTTTGTAAATTGAGGCCTAATCAAGAGATTCTAACAAGATGAGCCTGGTTCATCGTTGCTGGTTCATCTGACTGACAAGGTACGTGCTCATAACTATACACATGTTGAAATATTTATAGTTACTCATGAGAAGGACTCTATCCATAATAAGATATTTTCACAATCTAAGTACTTATCCCAAATTTGAACCCGTTCCAAAAAGTCCAACCAAATTAAATTAGCCTAGATTGTAGGGGAGTCATAACCGTCACTTATCACCTCACACTCCTGAGCCGATTAGACTCCCACTTGACCCATAATTACACCCGTTGTACATTTATTAACCAAGTCTTTAAAAACTCATCATCACCTCTCTAATTCTTCAATCTATTTTCTTCCTAAAGGCATAACTGTCAAAACTAGTTCATCCTTCTGCTCAAACCCTTGATCGAACTCTTCCTCCTTACCAAAATCATAACCATGTCTTCCACACCACCTCCTGCTACGTCCTCCTCAACTACACCTGACTACAGTATCACGCTTGAAGATACTGTTTCAACCCCATCTCAATCAAATTCTTCCACCCAATCTCAATCACATTATTCCACCCCTCAAAATAACCCTACTCCGTCTCCTCCAATCGCTCTTGTTATACCACCAATCCCTCCTCCAGAACCCAGGAGAAGACGTGTGAAAATGCAAGCCAGAAAGACTGTGTCCTCTGGCTCTCTTGCTCAAAAATTGAATGCAAAGCTTCAAGCTAGCCAGGCCTAAGAATTTGAGAACCCCAATGATTCTTTCAAGTCCTCCGATGAGGGGGAAGCTACTGGTTCGTCTGACTCTGAACATGTAACATCTAAAATTGAGTCTGAGCCTGTCAATTCTGAAAATAGGTTTGTCTTAATTGGCTCTGTAGTGGATGTGGAGATTCATGATAGGAGAAGAAGAGGAGGTAAAAATAACATTGTGAAAGATATTGAGAGAGGCAGAAAGTAGTACTGTGAGGGGAACAGGGGAAGTAAGTACTCCACTAGCACTCTGTGGTCCTGAACTAGTGGTTGTTGAAGAAGGTGCCAAGGATTTAGGGGGAAGTAATTCTAGAGAGGCTGCAGAAGGGCTGGAAAATCTTCAACATGCAACTGATGAACCTGGTTCATCAATTGAGGAAACTTTGGAAAACTTATGAGAAAATTAGGGGAGATCTATAAACCCAAAAAGAAGAGAACCCCCAAGACCAAGAAAGCTGATCCTCCAGTGGAAAGCAAGAAAAGAAAAGCCACTCCCTTTGCTGAAACTTCCATTTCTAGAGGTCGCACTACAAGGAGTGCAATGAGGCAGAGTGAAGAGGAGTTACATAAAGCTCTGAGGGAGAGTAAGAAAAAGAAAGTTGCAAAGGGGAAGGCAAAAGTGTTTGAGCCCGTAGAGACTGTTGATGTCGAGGAGATGGACCTGGTCCATCAAGAGGAACAAATGGCAGAGGTGGAGCTAAAGACACCCAAACCAAAGAAGGCCAAGACTTCTTCCAAGAAGTCAGCATCTGTGTTTGCTACACCCTCGACTGTTGCTAGGAGAACTAGGTCCACATCAAAGAAGATTCAGTTTGATGATGATGATGAGTGGAGTGGTGAAGAAGCAGAGGAGTCTGGTGGAGAGACAGGCAAGTTGACAAAGTTTGGGAAGCGTACGATACTGAAAGGCAGGTTGTTAAGGGATCTTGAAGAATCAGGCATGATTTATCTTGTGGACACTCTGGATGTGCAAGGCTGGAAGGACATGGTCCTTCAACTTGATGGAAGGTTAGCCAGGAGTGAAATTGTCGAATTCATGGCAAATGAAGAGGTCAAGTATGGAAGGGTCTCCAGTCAAGTAAAGGGGATTAATATCTCCTTTGATGCCAAGGAGCTGGGCGAGATTCTTGGGATCCCCTCTGAGGGATATGATGATTATACAAGGCAGAGGTGGCCCAGCTTGGATGGCCTTCCTTCAGAACTTCAAATCACTAGGAGATTAAGTGAAAATGATCAGGAGGTGGAATCAAGCGATGTGTACAAAAGCGAGATGAAGCCTCAGCACAAAGTGATTTTTGAATTTGTCAACAAGTGCATACTGCCCAGGCAAGAGAGGAGGCATATAGCAAACTACATGGATTTAACTCTCATGGAATGCCTGGACAGTGGTCGGCAAATCAACTGGCCCTCTTTCATAATTCTGTTACTGGACAGGGTGATTAATGGAACCAAGGCTCGTGTTATCCCATATGGGTTCATCCTAATGACTGTGTTGGCTCACTTCAAAGTGCCCGTGAAGAAGGCAGAAATGGCCACCGTCAAGGATCATTTTGGGAAGAACATGCTTCTGACTTGTGATTATGTTGTGAATGTTCCTGATGATGAACCTGGTTCATCAAGAAAAACGCCTGTGAACAGCAAGGTCAGGGCGCTTGTGCATGAAGGTGGGGTTAAAGATGCTGAAATCCTTCGATTGAAGACCCTCCTTACAGAAGTTGAGGCTGAGCGGGATGCTCTCAAAGATGAACTGGCCAAAGAAAAGGAGAAGAATGAAGGGATTATTCATCAAATTCTCTCTCTTCTCTAAGCAAAGACCTCATCCCCAACCCCTTCCCAATCTTAGGTGTCATGTGTCGTCCCTAAACCATCTATGACCCAGTTCGGGATTTTTTGTTGTTACCTTCTTTTGCTCATGCTTGTGACTATTTTTATTTCTTTTTGTGTTTGGTGACTGAACTATGATCTAATCAATGAATTTTGTTGTTTGCGATCTCATTTTTGTCTCACTTTCCTTAATAGCCTGCATTCTTGGTTTACTTTTGATGATTAATCCATGTTTGCACTTGCAGTTGCCTCAGCGGCCATGAGTAATTATTATAAAACTGGTAATTCTAACACTTTACAACTTTTCGATGATGCCAAAAGGGGGAAGATGTGCTTTATTGAAAATTGTGATATTTACAACCTAATGAACCTGGTTCTTTATTATAAATGCTTAATTCTATACAAAGTGTCCATGTTAGATTAAAGTGATTACAAGTCTAAGCACAGAGTTTGTCATCATCAAAAAGGGAGAATTTGTTGGATCAAGAAGCTAAATGGTTTGAAGATTGACAAATGAACTCAGAGTTGAACCAGGTCCATCACTGGAGACATAGACAGGCAGAGCAAATGGCACGTGAGGTGATCACACACAGGAGATAAACACAATCAGTGATCTGAAGAGATATCTCCTGATCGAAAATATTGCAAACTGATAGGGAGATGGACTTCTTATTCAGTAAGGACATAATCAAGATAGAAGAGGATCTGGGGAGTTGAGATCAACTATAACTCCTCCACCAAGGAAGAGTTGCATCATAATTCTAGTATTTCTCGACTACTAATCCTATATATTGTCAAGTGTTCTTACTGAACAGGTGCGCACAAACATAGAAGTGAAACAAGAGTTGAGAGCAAAATTACCAAAGCAATTTTGCAAGCAGTTCGAGTGAGAATTCCTGTGCGACTCAAAAGCTACTTGAACCAGCTAGAAGAACCAGTTCCATCTGATATCTTTTAGTCTAGTTTATTTGTAGTAGGCGGTTGCAAATTGTATCTTTCAGCTTTATCTCGAAGCAATTGTAATAGGTACTGAGTATTCAAGTTAGAGTTAACTTGGAGTTTGTCGAAAATAGCTAGAGGCTAGTTTGCCACAAGGGGATTAGAGTTAGTCCTTAGGTTTACAAAAGAGTTTATTTTGTAAATATTGTTTGACTCGTTGACTTAGTGAAGAGTTTGGGAAGTAGGTCGTGGTTTTATCACCTTTTGAGCCAGGTGTTTTCCACGTAAAATTGTTGTGTTCTTTTATTTCTGCAATTATTATTCCGCAAATTGTAGGAGTTGGAGCACATAGAAGAACATGGTCCTTCTATAACTAGTGCACGCAAAAATTGGACACCACACAAATCACCCCCCTCTTGTGTGGTATTGACGTGTAGAACATCAGATTTGCTACAGTTCATTTTGTCTTGGGATTTGATGGCAGCTGTATGGATCGCTTGGTACAACCCTTGACTCTTTTTTTTGCTTCTGAATTTTGCTTTTTAGTTTCTGGTTTTGTTTGTCTATTTTTTTATCGGTAATATGATTGTTGATTGGTCGTCTCTGTTTAGCATATTTGATTGATTGGATTGTCATCGACCAAACTGATTTTAGCGTCGTCGAATTGTCTGCTTAGTTAGTCAATTGTTTAGTTGTTGAACGTCGTCTTTCGATTGTTAACGATGCTCGTTTAATTTCTATATTGAGCATTAGTTTGTGAATTCAGTTGTTTCCCATGTTAGTTTGCACAAATATAATTCATCCTAATTTATTTTGTTTGAATAATTAGTTCGATTACATTTTGAGTCTTGTTTCTACTTTGCTAATTCATAGTTGGTTGGAGATTTAGTGTATAAGCTAAATTTCAGTCATGTGTAGATAAAATCTGAATACTTGAGTTTAAAGTACATGGTTGTTGGGTATTTTACTGTTTAAGCATGATGGAAACACAACTGCTCTGCTTTGTGTCAGCATTTGGTGAAAATGGACTATTTGACACACAAAAGTTAGTCCTTTTGGCAGATTTTTGGTGAACCAAAATCTGTCCAAAAGGACTTATTTTTCCTACTTAAAGAGGTCATTCTTCACACGAAAACACACACACAATCTATCACATAGTTGTTGGGTATTTTACACACTAAAAAACCAACTTTGAGAGAAAAAACCACCAGCTGAATACATTACAGTAAGCTGAAACTTAAGAGAAAAATCTTCCAGAAAAATTAAAAGTAATAAGCTTAGTTTCTGGGCTTTAGTTTCTTTGAAAGTGCCTGAAGTTTCTGGGTTTGATTTTCTGGTTCGTTTCGGGTGTCTTTTGATGGTTTTTGCTGCTGTTGCTTGTTGGTTTTGGCTGGGTTTAGTTGTCGTTTTCCTATACCTTTCTGCTACGTCTAAAATTCTGCAATCTAGGTAACTTTCAAGCTTGTAATTTTGTTTTATTCGATCTCAGTTTCTTTGGTTCTTATTCTACTTCCTGCTCGTTAAAAAAAATGCATAAGTGCTAGAATCTGCATGTTATAATGATTTTATTGTTTTAGTTGAATAGTTAGTTTATTTTGTAGTTGGCAGTTTCGAGTATCCATGTTTGTGGGGTTAGTTTGAACTACTTGGATCCAGTACACAGTCTAAAAGAACAAGAGGATGCATGCTTAGTAAGCTGCAGTATAAGTTTCATTATGTTTTTCTATTTAAAAATACATGTCCTTTAGTCCTTGTTGTGTTTGTATGCTTCCTGTAAGGTGGGTATAAAAAGCTGGCCATTTATCTTTGTCAAAATTGCAATCTTTGTCCAAGGTGAATAGTTTTGGTGGCAAGAATATCCACCTTTACTAAGTCAGCAAATGAAGTTAACTAAAAGAGTAAGTTCAATCCTTATGGATATCATGTGTACCTTGGTGTTTTGCACAAGAATTTGACTTTAAGCTGTGTTTTCTTTGTTGGCATGTAGTTTCACTTTCCTGTAAGGTTTCACTGGAAGTAGAATTTTGATTTTTTCCCAAAATTAATTAACAATAGAGAATCTTATGAGTAGTAGGGATGCTCAGAAATTCTTAATGGACCAACATTCCCAAATCCAAATACGCGCCTCAATTCAATGAGTTAAACCATTTGGATCTAACTTTTTTTTTTTTTACAAATGGGCCAAGTAGAGTTATTTTAGTAGGCCCAAGTTTAAACTAAGAATAAGTCTAGCAAGTTTAATGCTAGTATATGTTAGTTAAATTGAAAAAAAAAGTAATGTATCCTCTCCTCTTGAATAATCAAATTACCTTTTACTAAATTAATAAAAGTGCTAGGCAAATTTTAGGAACAAATATAGCTTTATATTAGTTTCGTCATTTTAATTAACAACAACAACAATAAGAATAAGGTTATAAGTAGGTTCAATATCAAATAAGTTTTATACATTGTCTTACTACCATTAAGCTACAAATAGGCATTTTCTTTTACAATAAAGATGAACAAATATTTTTCCATAATCTAACCCCTATAGTAATTTGTAAGATAAAATTCGTCTTCGGAATAAAGACATAAATAAAATGACAAGGCCCTAAGGGACACATCTTGTTTCAATTCTTTCAAGTAATTAAAAGTTTTATTTAATTAACTTCGAGTAGGCTCCACTTTTGGGTACGACACATGAACTAAGGTCAGGAATACTCGTCTTGGTTCGCTTAAGCTAGGGTCGGGGATACTCGTCCTAGTTTGAGATTAATAAAGTCATCAACAATAAAAGGGGACATATGCAAACATGAAAATAAAATAAAGCATAATTTATCCAAAAATTAACTCAAGCCAATTTTAGTTAATAAAAGCGACCGTGCTATAACCACGGGACTCGGGAAATGCCTTACACCTTCTCCCCGGTCAATAAAATTCCTTACCCAAACTTTGTTTTCGCAGACCAATAATAATAGAGTCAAATCTTCCTTTGACTAGGGATTCAAACAAAAGGTGACTTGGAACACCCAAAAATCAATTCCAGGTGGCGACTCTGAACAATAAAATAATCCCTACTCATGTTTGTCACTTTAATTATAAAAACTCTTTAATCCATAGCACATATTATTTTGGGAGTAGAAAAGGGGTGTGACAGCTGATTTGCTATCAAATCTCTACCAACGATCTTTTGAATATGGTGCACAAGATTGGAATGTGAAGGCGTAAAAATATGAATTGATGTTCTCATCACGGGGAGTTAATACGCGATGTACTCTTTTTCCCTTACAAGGTTTTGTCCCTCTAGGTTTTCCTTACAAGGTTTTTAACGAGGCAACCAAAAGGCATATTTCTAAACATGTGTACTCTTTTTCCTTTCTAGAATTTTTTTCCTACTAAGTTTTCTTTTAGTTAAGGTTTTAACAAGGCACGTTATCTTTTGAATAGACATTCAAGGGGGGTGTTATAAATAGAGTTTTATTTAAGGTGAATGTCTATATTTTAGAGAGATTTTAGAGATTTTACTTGGTGGTTAATTCACTCTTTCCCTATAAATAGAGGGGTCCTATTCCGTTATAATTCATCCCAAAATCAATAAGAATTTTCTCTCCCTACTTTTCTCTGCAATACTCTTCTTCTTATTTTATTGTTTTATAACAAAATCGTTTTACTGAACTGCTAAAGTGAACAGTAGAAAGAATTTCACTGGGAAGATATTTTATCTATGTGTCACGACCCCAAACATAAACTAGTCGTGATGGCTTCTATCGTGGAACTAGGCCAGCCAAATTAACACTCAAAGACGTAAAGAATCTATCATTTATATCATTATTAAACTGATAATCCATAAAGGTTTCGTTTAATTATTTTTAAAACAGAGGAAGTTACACCAAAAGTTAAATACAACCCCAAGATCCCGGAGTCACTGGTCATGAACATCTAGAGAAAATATACAAGTCTGGAAAATAAACTCTATAATAGTAAGCAGGAGAAAGCAGGGTTGCGGACGCGTGCCGCTACCTCACAAATCTCCGAGAAATCTTTGGAACAGAAAGACAACTCACTCTGCCCTAGTATCTGGATTTGCACACAAGGTGCAGGGAGTAATGTGAGTACGCCAACTCAGTAGTAATGAAAGTAAATAAGGTTTGAGCAGTAAGAAACACATAAAATCAAGTCATTAATTCACAATAAGTACAGTCTTTCTTTCCAACAGTGTATACGTTAAATCATCACGCTTAAAATCCGATTTCAGTGAATATCCTTTGAAAAGTGTAATTTCCAACAGTTTCAATAAAATGTCCAAGAAATTTAGTGTAAAAATGATATGAGTCATAAGTAGCCACTCGGGCAAAAACATGAATAATAAACCGCCCCTCGGGCATAACACCACTCAGAATCAGTCCCTCAACATGCCTCACAATCACTCATAATCATCCCCTTGGGCAACCTCACAGCCACTCATGCCTCCCAGTCACTCGTCACTCGGCACTCGCACTCAGTGGGTACCTGCGCTCACTGGGGGTGTACAGACTCCGGAGGGACTCCTACAACCCAAGCGCCAATATCAATCCATCTCGTGGCATAATCACTCAGGCTCTCGGCCTCTCACATATCATAACAATGTAACATGTTGCGGCGTGTAGCCCGATCCCATAATATCCTCACAACATAGGCCCTCGGCCACACTCAGTCAGAAATCTCTCAAAAAGACACTCGGGCTATCAATAAACGGGGTACTCGACCCAAAATTTCATTTTACATCACAAAATAGTATAAATAAGACTGAGTTTCGAAATTAGTTAAGCAGGATACGACTAAGTGTAAATCAAAAGTCAATACAGTGAGGAATAGCAGAAAACAGGCCCCAAGGGGTCTAAACAGGTCGGCACAAGGCCCCAAACATGACGTACAACCCAAAAATATAATAATAGTCTTAAAACACATTATCATATGATTTAGAAGTAAGTACGCAACTCAATAGTTGTCACGGGAAGGAACAAGACCCAATCCCCTATCAGTGCACGTCACATACTCGTCATCCAGCATGTGCGCCACTCCAAAATAGTGAGAAAATACTAAGTCTGGAGTTCCATACCCTCAGGACAAGATTTATAGTCATTACTTACCTCAAACCGGCCAGAAAGCTACTCAACGATGCTCTTGCCTCTCGAATCGGCTCCCAATTGCTCTGAATCTAACCAAAACCAGATTAATATTATCAATACATGCTAGGGAGACGAAACTCATTCGAAAATTATCAAAATTAAACACAATTCCCGAAATTGGCCAAACCCGACCCCCGATCCCACGTTTCGGAATTCGATAAAAACCATAAAATCGGAATCCTTATTCTCCTACGAGTCTATACATACCAAGAACATCAAAATCGGACCTCAAATGGCCCCTCAAATCCCCACTCAAAGGTCTCCAAATCATAAGCCCTAATTCCCCAATTTTTGGGTTTAAATCCCACTAATTTCAGGTTTAATTACTTAGAAATCAACATAGAATCGAGTATTGAGTTCATAAATCTTACCTCCAAGTGTTTCCCTTCGATTCCCTCTTCAATCCCTCTCAAAAAGCTTCAAAACCGTTTAACAATGGTGAAAAATGGGCTGAAAATCACGAAGGAGGGGTTTAAATACTTCTGCCCAGATCACTCTATGCGAACGCGGCCTATTCCTCGCGTTCGCGTAGGCCACAAGCGACCTGATTCCACAAATGACCTTCGCAAACGCGTCCAACGCTATGCGAACGCGAAGGCTTACCAAGCCTTCCCTCCGCGAACGTGGACCCCAAATGCCAACGCATAGATCAACACTTGGGGGCCCAACTGCTCCGCCTTTCCTTCTTCGCGAACGCGTTTCACTCACCGTGTTCGCGTTCCTTCCACTGGCCATCCCTTCGCGGACGCATAATATAAAAATCCCCCAGCCCCCATAACCCATCGCGAACGCGAAGGAGAAAATCTCTGCAAAAACCAGCAAAAACTGCCAACTCCCAAGTCCAAAATTTGATCTGTTAACCACCAGAAACACACCCGAGGCCCTCGAGACCTCAACCAAACATGCCAACACATCCCATAACCCTGTTCAAACTTAGTCGAGCCTTCGAAACACTCAAAACAACGTTAAAACACCGAATTCACCTCGGATTCAAGCTTATGAACTTAGAAATTTCTAAATTTCACTAATGATGTCGAAACCACCCAAACCACGTCTGATGTACCCGAAAATTTGCACACATATCCAAAATAACACTACGAACCTGTTCCAACTTCCGGAATTCCATTCCGACCCTGATAGCCTATTTTTCACTGTCGACCGAAAATTGCCAAAAACTCAATTTCGCCATTTCAAGTCTAGTTCTACTCCGGACATCAAAATCACATTCCGAACATACTCCTAAGTCCCAAATCACCTAACGAAGCTATCTGGGCCAAAAATTCCACATTCCAAGGTCGTTTGCCTAAAAGTCAACTCTCGGTTGACTTTTCCAACTATAAAGCCAATTTAAGAGACTAAGTGTCTCATCTCTCACCACGACCACTCAGAACCCGACCAACCGACCCAACACATCATAATTAGGTTAAATAACACATGGAGAAGCTGAAACAGAGGAAACGGGGCAAATCTCACGGAACGACCGGCCGGGTCGTTACACTATGGTGTTAAAGGAGTGATCGTTGACTACTACTCCCTCTATTTCAATTTTGATGATACAACTTGCTTATCGAAAGTCAATTTAACTAAACTTTGAAAGTAAAGTTGATTAGTTCAACATACGAAAAGTACTATTACAAGTTGCAATTTTTTTCATGTCAATATGAATAAAACATATATTTAAAGTGTTGGTCAAAATTCAAATATTTTGACTCTTCATAAGCGAAATATGTCATCTTAATTGAAACGGAGGGAAGGAGCTAATTGCAATAAATTTTAGAACGTCCAGTTCAGTTGGGTATAGACAACCAGAGAATGATGAAAAATAGGAAGCTGTTAATTAGCTAGAATGTCCAGTTCAGTACGGCTTCAGCATTGTTTAGGATGGCCATGAACTTCTTTTACGAGCGGCAACAATTTGAGAAAAGTTGAACACCTCTATCATTTTATTGATCCCTATAAAAAGGGACGAACTGATATTATGAAAAGCAGAATACCTAATTAACCGCTAAACTTGGCATCGTTTATTTGGTGCACGGTTAAACTATTCGTAGTACTACTAATTATCATCCCCTTGGACTTGGCTATTTGAAGCTGTGCCATGATTAGCTCACAATGTATAGACACCTCTCCATTGAATTGTGCCTCAAAAATGAAAAGTAGTGATTCATGGAGTCTAGGTTATTGATATGAAAAAGGGACCAAATAAATACTCCAGTAAAGTTTTGGTAGGAAAAGAGGGGATTAAAAAGCACAAGTTAGTTAGAAAAACAAAACTAGTAGAAGAATATGCAGTTCCGCTTACCTAGTTTAGACCTAGAATCCTTGACCAACAATTTCATTTTGTCGAGATTTTCAGCAGTGATACACAAGTAGAAGAAATTTATATTTTCTTACAAATCCATATGTACATAGTATATGCTTTACAAAATAATTCATGTATGTAGTCAGATCTGAATAGTGACATTATATTCTCCAGAAGCTTACCAGAATTCACAACTAAATAATAATCTTAAAAACTCTCTTCACGATTGAAGACGTGCAAATACACGAAAACAGCACATCCAGTACAAAATATTTGTTAGTTGAAGTGCAAGTTCTGAGGAATAAGAGACTGAACTCATGTTCAGGCATTCCGTACTCCCTCCATCCTATCGGATTGCCCTATTTACTTTCCAATTGTTAGTTTAATTAGTTTGACCAGCCTTTAAGTGCGAACAAAAGAAAAGTAATTTTTGTCCTGAAAAAAAGCAATAGATCGACGAAAATTAATTCGTCCTCCAAAGCAATTTTCAAACATTTTGAAACTAGTTACTACTTATAATATACACCACAAAGTCTCAAACTTTCATATCCTGAAATCTTGAAAAGTATATTTATAAGAAAACTATAATCTGCATATAATTTTCTTTATATAGAAATAAAAAAGCGTAGTGCCCTTTGGAGGGAGTACTAAGGTAAAATCCCCACAATTCCGGACTCAAATCCGTATACTACCCCGAATTGTTATAATAAGCGCGAAATCCACTAGATGGAGGGAGATACTGAAGAAGATAGTATATGAATTATCGACGATCATCGCATTTGCTGAGGAGTTGGCGAGCTCGGACAGTTACTTGCAGGCGTGCAAGGGCGTGCATGCAATGGAGAGCTATTCTAGCCTGTCTTCTCACACATGCCCCACGTACTACTGCTTGAAGCCTCACAAGGCTTTTCAATGCCTTAAACGCCCGTCTCGCCTATATATAATAAATTTCATTGCCAGAATCAAGAACATGTATACATAGCAAATATTAATTAACGTCAAAAGTAAACTTAAAATTAAGAAGATGGTTAAGTAAAACTTACAAGATGACCCCTAAAGTAAGATTGGATAGTAATAGCAGCCATATCCTCTTTAGACAGAAAATAAGTGCGACCATTGAGCTTTGTAGATTGCCCATTTGCACTGCTTGTTCTAGTTGTAATGGTGTTGTTATGTAGAACAATGATTGTTTTATGTGGAGGAGATGACCTGAATAGTTTCTTACGGACAATGCCAAACCAGTTCTTCTTGGACATCCTCATGTTTGATAAATGTTATAGCTTCTAGTTTTGGTTAGTTTCAATTTTGGTAGAGCTTATGGATGGATTGATTTTTATGTGTGTTATTCATTCAGGAAGAATAAGGAAGCGTACGTGGCCAACATGTTTGTTAGGAAATAAAGAGAATGGGGCAATGGGTATACTTAGAACGTGGCAAGATGAAATTGATTTTTGTGTAACTTTTAAGTATTTCAAAAGACCATTCCAGCACCAGGGACCACTGATGTTAGGACATGGCCGGCCTGGGGACTTTTGAAGTAGTGGAATACCAACCCATATTAGATCAAAGTCATAAGAAAGAAATTTTAAAATTAAATGGATTTAAGTTATATACCCTGATGATATAAATAATTTACCTTATTTGTATAATTTAACATGCATGTAATAGTGGTGGGTTAATTATTACTTTTATTAAGTTACTAATTAATATTTACCATAAACGGTTTGGGTCCAGCCGCTTGTTCTGCTTCTGCAAATGCCTACCATCCTTTAAATTCAAACCAACGCTATACCCCAGAAGTTGGCTGGTCAATTTTTATGTTCTTTTTCTATATCGACCTGCATTACTCTCCCAAAGTATTTTAATAATATTACCGTCACGTTGTTTTCCGTTAGGATTCGTCAATTTAAGAATGATATTGTTGAGTTTTCCTTATATGTTCCATTAGATCGCCCAAGCTATTTGTATTCGGTGGCGGAGCCACATTAAATCAAGAGGTGTCAAACGATATTTTTTTGTCGAAAAATTATACTATATTGTCAGATAATTCATTTAATTTGAAGTTTATTTAATTATACATTGATTCCTCTTAACTTTTGATATATCTAATTATTTATATTTTGATACCCCTTGATGAAAATTCTGGGTCTGCCAGAATTTATACCTACCGTCTTATATATCTTTGCTTCCAAGCAGAGCAAAGTTGTAAAATAAAGCTGCTTGTCAGTTTCTTTTTTAAACAATTGTACAAGTGCATATATTATATTAGTACCCTTTTTCCAAAAAAACATTAATCATTTTTTTCTTCTTTAGTAGTATTAATTTGACAATGATAATCGAATACAGACTAATCCATCTTTGGAATTAGATATTCAATTACAATAAGAAAGAGTAGTACTGGTTGCAATTTCTTACTACATATCAAAGTAAGGAAAATTGAATTTAAAAATTCTAGTCTAACATTAATATTCTGAAAGGAAAACATGAGGAGGGCAAGTCAGCAGATAAGAGCACTTTCAAGCAATAATATTTATTTCATCAGAATGAGGAGAACATTTACACATGGTAATTCAGTAATTTTAATTAAATTCACCACATATATAGGATTTCGCCTAAAAATTACTGTACAAGTATTTTCAAGTTGCTTCTTTTATAACTTCCACCACACTTCTTTATAAGGGAATTGACTTAGTTACGTTGACTACTGTTCATAGTAATTAAGATGGTGTTATTGTGCATATTAATGTTGTACATCAAGAGTCTGTCGGAAGACCATTCTCTGTCCAAGCAGCATATCCTCCAGCAATGTCAGTCACCCCAGTAAATCCCTACAAAATAATTGGTGCACACAATCAGTTAGCATATTATCACAACTCTATTTTGTATATGGATCTTAAATTTTATGTTGATTTATGTATGGAGGTGCACAGGCTCTAAGATTTTACTTCTTGTCCCAAATTATACTATTTATTTTGGATCATTTATATTTGTGAATATTTTTAGACAAACAGATCACTAGTATTGCTAATTTTCTCTATATGTTAATCCAAAATTCTCTTTTACAAATTTTTTCTTTATTTAAGGCGCAGTATATATGTAAAAGGGACTTACAGCAGCAAGAAGATCAGTCGTAGCCATAAATGATCTCTTCCCCGACTGGCACCCCTATACAATGCAAAGTCAAAGCAAAAGCAAATTCACAAATCATTAAGTCGTGAAATTAAAGCTTATTAATATCATACTCCGGTCCAAAATAAATAAGTTTTTTTTGTTGTTTTCAAACATATTAAAAAATTCAATTTTTAACATTAATTAGCAATGAAATTACCATATTAACCTTTCATATCTGTTCACATAAAGACTCATAACAAATACTCCAACATTATCATTATTTAATCCAAGAGCAATGTAGGAAAAAGATAATTACTTCATTCTTGAAGTTTAGAAAATAAGGGAGTATAGCTTTGTGGACTTACAACTATAATTTCATCATCCTTCCCGAAACGTTCTAACACTTCTTCCAAGAAGTTGGGGTTCTTTGTCATACCTGCACCAAGTATAAAGAAGTAATCAAACTGATCGGACATATATTCTTGATATAATGAAATATTTCCAAGGGACGAGTGCAATTAAAATTAGTTCATATTTCTGGCACTCAAAAAGGGGGAGTGTTGAATATATATAACCGAACCTGAGCCAATTCTAAACATGTATGGTATGTTTATGGCCCCAGGAGCATGCCCATCACTATATTCTTCAGCAGTTCTGCACAAAAAAAAAGGTTAAACGTTGAACCTTTCATACTAAAATAGTTCAATCTGTTTGGCAAATTCATTGAAGTAAAGTGCATAAATTAGCACAGTACGTACCTGACATCTAAATAACGATGGCCAGCTTGGAGTAATTCAAGTGCCACACGAACTGGAACTGAAGTAGGAACAGTTGAGACCTGCACTTTTTCTCTCACTGTTGCCATCCAACTGCAGAATTCAGTCATTTTCAAGTCAAAAATATATCTTAGTATAAATAAAACAGAGAATTAAAATACTCAATTCGAACCCACCTAAAACCTGGAGTTCTATTGCTAGAGCCGAAGTTACGTCTCTTTTGAGGCTGAAATTGAGACCTCGCCGTTGGAATCAATGTCACTGATGATACGTTCTTGGGAACTTGGCACTCAACAAGTGAAAATGAAGTGGAGGGAAGGGAAAGAATTCTCATGATTGCAATTCTACTTTGTGATTGAAATTCAATAGAATGGTGTGAGATTTTCAAAAGATGATCAGTTCTTTCTTGAATTTGTGCTTAATGGTGAGAATTGAAATGGAAAGGGATATTTAAGGAAGAAGCCAATGGGATGGAGTAGACTAGTGTAAGCAACATGGCCACATGGGTGTTAAGTCTTTGAATAGATAGACACGTAAAGGGAATAGTGCATGGACTGGATTTGGGAATTTGGGATAACTCCCAAAATTAATAGACAGTGACTTGGATAACCTGTGGTTGGATAAGTTCCAAATGGACCTACCTTTTCCCATCTAACGTCTTACCCTTCTTTTATCCACTCGCACACTTTTCAATGCCCCGTTACAAGTTTTTATTATAGCCGAATCGGAAAGTCGCACCAAATCAAAAAGTCAAATTAAATTGATTAAAAAATTTGATTAAATTTAATTTGATTTGATTTGGTATTGAGTAAAAAATACGAACCAAATCGATATATAAATATACAATTTATATATATATTTAAAATTTTATAATTTATATAGAATTTTCTTTAAAATTATCTAAAAATATTTAGGATTCTCTTATGTGATACAATATTTAATAAAATATTAAGTGCTCTATATTTTTTAACCTTAAATAGTGGATTGTATGATCCTTTATTATCAAGTGTTACTGTAATGCGTCAAGCTTTTTATTATTCCATATTCACTGTCAAGATCTATTATATTTTTATATTTTTTTCCGAATTTGAAGTGATTAAAATTTAGTTAGGTATCGTGTTAATTTTTATATTTAATTACTAAATTCGATTAATCTTAAAAGTGTATATCAACAAAAAATTTATTATCAGACGACTAAAAAGATAACTATCATGTGTTACTCCGTAAATTTTTTCATAAGAATATTTTAATAGATAATATATTTGTCAAGTTTTTAAAATTTTACTACACATATATTTACTTATCAAAAATTTAACAAACTATGATTAAAATAATATTTAAGTAATAAAAATCTGAAAAATCCGACAAAACCGAACCAATCCAAATCGATATAATTGGTTTAGTTCTGCTTTGAAAAAACCGACTTGGTCCATGTACACTCCTACTCCTAATCCTACATATGATTATGGAGATTTTTATTTTTCCGATAATTAATAGTTGAAGTTCAAGGTTTTTACATAACTTAATTAGAAGAAGATTTTTTATTATAAGTTAATATCGAACTTGAGATCTTAATTAAGAGGGAAAATCTCATGCATTTAATCACTTTCTTTGATGGTAACGACTTGTAAGTAGTACATGCTTACAAGTCTGTACTGTAATTCGGAAAACAAACACGAAGATAAAAGCTTATAACAAATTAATCGAACATGCAGATATATTCCTAACAAATTGATTTCTATTGCAGTTCTAAGTTATTAGATGATACTTATCAATGAGCATCAAAGAAGTTAAAGAATTGACTAACTCTTTTTAACTTTTACTGTGTTATATGTCGCAATATTAATGGGTTTTCATGAGATTACGTAACTGTTTTCTTTATTTAATGGGGACTCGTTTCTCGAGAGATGGACTTTTTCCTTTTCTACGAATGATAATAAAAAGGGGAAATTTCACATAAGAATAATTAGAATAATTGATCTCCATGTTTTTTTTATTTTATAATTTATATTTTAATTTATAATCAACTAGTTAAAAAATAATAGGTTAAGATTTAATGTCTAACTCCAATAGGTTCTAGAAATTACTATTTAATTTTTAAAAGAAATTGTTCAACCTTTTAAGTTAATTTTCGAATCCGTAACTGTGACTCAAATGTTAGTTCAACAAAACAAATCTATTTGGATGGTGAAAATTATTTTTTTAACAAGCTTAAACATGTGAGTTTAAATTTTGAATTTGATTTTGTGAGAAATTTGGAGTGGGTGTTATTTAGACTTGCTAGAAATAGTATAAGGAGGTTGTATATAAAATTTGAAGTCATTTAATGAAGATTTGGAGTGGTTTTGAATAAGAATTGCAACTGAAAATCGTGGAAGAAGTTCGTCTACAGACGGTCGTATAAAGATGTATAATAGTGTATAAGATGTGTTTATACACTCATATACACTATTATACAATATTATACATAATTATACAAAAAACTGACTTCGTCTTTTTCCTTGCGTCTTTTCTTAAATTTAACTCAAATCTACTCCAAATCACTTCAAATTTAAAGTTTGAACTCATTTGGATATTTTCAATCAATTGGAATAACACTCAATCCAAACAACTAACAAACTCAAAAAAATCCTATTTTTGAAAGCAAAGCTTTGAATGGTCTTCAATGGTGGACTTCTACTCTTCAATTTTCTTACATTGCAATCAGGTGACACAGGGTAAGAAGCAGCAATGGCGAACGACCCCTAGAAGATGTGAGAAGAAGAGAGAGTGAAAGCAATGATTGTGAGAACACATATTTAACTTCGTAGCTTTTAAAAGCAATGGTTGTTTGAATTTCCTAATGCTTTCAAAATATATACAATATAGGCTAGGGTGGGTAAAACATAAAAACATAGGCTAATTTTTGTTATGGTGTGAGGTGTATGTATTTTTTTGTAATTCTTTCTAATAAAAAACTGATGGTCGGGTAAATGAATATCCAGTGCCTGAGTCAGTTTCATGAAAATAGTCTTGTTAAAATATTAGGGAAATAATTAATTTCTTTTGAAATTTTTACATAGTAGGTCTTTTGTGAGGAACTATTCGTATAAACAACAGGCCTTTCAAGTTATTTTAAAACTAGCAGTTTAAATTACATTCATAGCATATCTCAATAAATGTTTGTATCCAATATCCCATTAATTAATAAGTTAAAATCCCAGTAATAAAATATTAATGTACTAGAATACCATTATTATTTATAAACTATTAAATATCATCATTATACTAAGTATATATACGTTTATACACAATTAAATATTATTTGTAATATTGTGTATAATGGAATAACTATAATTTTGGGGAGAAAAGTAAGGAATGATATATTTAATAGTACTTTATGGTAATAAGAAATCTTTGGGATTGATATATTTAATGGAGAAAATCTCGGTTGAAGAGAGAATCTCGGTTAAGATTTAATTGGGTCCAGTTGGGATTCTATTATGGAATGTAAAAATTTTACTGCTACGTTTGTAAATTGATTGATGCTGCTAAGATTTCATAAAATTTTCTGAAATCTTGGACAATTATGTTTTTCCCTCTATATTATTCCATAAAGTGGTGTTGTATATGTATAAAGTTGAGGATTCTTGGCCCAAGGATATAAGTTTTGGGCCTCACCAGTAATACTAGCAAATTGGATGCCTACTCAATTCCATATTTTATAGGATACAGTCCATTGACATTTAACTCAATTTTCATACGATTCAAATTCAATTAATTTTGTCATATATCCAACGCGTCTCTTTACTTAAAGCTGGACTTGGTGGGGTGCGCCAGGCCCGTGCAGTAGTGCAACGCATGGGCGACGCGCAAGAGCCCAAGTAGCAAGCTACTTTAATAGACTCTTCCCCTTAAAAAATTAAGTTAATATCGTGTGGGCCACGTCACTTGAGGCACACATAATCTCAAAGGGAGAGCTCCAATTTGGTGCGGTGATGATAGGAGTGGTAGTTAACTTATACTTCAACAACTCAAAGGCTTTCATACATTCTTCATTGAATTCAAACTTTTTGTCCTTCTCTAATAGCTTGCATAGGGGATTTACCACTTTAGAAATATCTTTAATGAACCTCCGGTAAAATCCCGCATGCCCAAGGAAACTTCGAACTCCATTGATGGAAGTCGGAGGAGGCAACTTGGAGATAACTTCGATCTTGGTTTTTTCCACTTCAATGCCATCTTTTTAGATCTTATGGCCGAGGACAATGCCCTCCTCGACCATGAAATGGAATTTCTCCCAATTCAACACAAGGTTGGTTTCTTCACGCTAGGCGAGAACTTTATCAAAATTTTGCAAATACTCCTCAAATGAGTCCCCAGCCATACTGAAGACTTCAAGGAAGTCCTCCACCATGTCCGTGAAAATCGCCATCATGCACCGTTGAAATGTAGCGCGGGTGCAAAAAACCGAAAGCCCTTCTTTTATTTAAATTCCTCCCATATACATGGCTTACATACCTGGCTCAACATTCTTGGAAAACAATCGAATCGAGGGTTCGGAGGAGAATTGGCCATTCAATCTTGTGAACTAATCGAGATCGAAATTGGAAAAAGAGATACGAACGGAAAGGAATAACCAATCGATGAAAGAACATGAAACCATTCTATTTCAATAGAGGTAGGTGCATTGCACAATCCGAATGACATCCTAGAGAAGGAAAATGTCTCGTACGGGCAGGTGAAGGTTGTTTTCTCCTGATCTTCTGGGGCTATAAGAATCTGGTGGTAGCATGAATACCCATCCAAGAAACAATAGAAAGCCCGCCCGGCAAGTCTGTCAAGCATTTGGTCCAAAAATGGCAATGGAAAGTGATCCTTTCGGGTCACCTTGTTCAGTTTCTTGTAGTCCATACATACCCTCCAGCCAGTCACGATCCGAGTGGGAATTAGCTCATTCTTTTCATTTTTCACTGCGGTCATACCACCCTTTTTCGGAACACACTGCACTGGTGAAGTCCAAACACTATCAGAGATTGGATAAATAACCCTAGCATCAAGCCACTTGATGATCTCCTTTTTGACCACCTCTTGCATTGCCTCGTTCAACCTCCGTTGATGTTCCACGGACGGTTTTGCATCATCTTCAAGAATAATTTTGTGCATGCAAATGGCGAGGCTTATGCCCCGAATATCTACTAAGGTCCATCCAATTGCTTTCTTTCTCCTTTGGAGTACTTCAAGAGTGGAATTTACCTGCACTTGGGTTAAGCAAGCAGAAAGCATAACATGTAAAGTAGAAGCAGGGCCCAAGAATTCATACCTGAGGTGTGGTGGGAGAGGCTTCAACTCCAAGGTTGGTGGCTCCTTGATTGAGGGCTTTGTCGATGGAGTCTTCCGATTTTCCAAATCTAAAGAGAGCTTGCGGGGTCCATAAGAATATGATCTCATGCCTTGCAATGCATTAGTACACTCAACCAAGCCATCTGTCACAACATCCTTATGGTTCAATAAGACTGCTTCCATGGGATCTTATCACATTTATCATTGAGCTGTATCATCAATTATCACTTCGATTACTAGATCCACAAAAGAGCACACCTCCGTACTATTTGGTTGCCGCATTGATTTGCATACATGGAAAATGACCTTTTCATCACTCACCCGGAAGGTGAGCTCACCGGCCTCCACATCTACCAAAGCCTTCCCCGTTGCTAGGAAAGGTCTTCCAAAGATAATCGGCACCTTATAGTCGACTTCACAATCCAGTATCACAAAATCTGCAGGCAAGATGAATTTGCCGACCCGTACCAAAACATCATCAATGATACCCAAGGGTCACTTCATTGCTTTATCCGCCATTTGAAGTCTCATCAAAGTTGCTCTTGGCCAATTCTCAAAGTTTTAAAGACAGAGAAAGGCATCAGTATGTATATGTATAAAGTTAAATATTAGGGAAATATTATTCCATAAAGTTAGGATTCTTGGCCCAAGGTTATAAGTTTTGGGCCTCACCAGTAATACTAGCAAATTGGATGCCTACCCAATTCCACATTTTATAGGTTACAGCAAGTCCATTGACATTTAACTCAATTTTCATACGATTCAAATTCAATTAATTTTGCCATATTTTCAACGCGTCTCTTTACTTTAACTAACTGTACCAAAGTTACCACATAACATCCATAAGAACCATGTAAACTCATAGCTAAAGATAGAACAACACGAAGAAATTTTTTATCTGGACTTGGTGGGGTGCGCCAGGCCCGTGCAGTAGTACAACGCATGGACGACGCGCAAGAGCCCAAGTAGCAAGCTACTTTAATGGGCTCTTCCCCTTAAAAAATTGAGTTAATATCGTGTGGGCCGATGACCCACATATCAGATATTAAACTGATAAGAACAGATACTACACTTGATCTTAGCCAAAAGGCCGAGAAAGGTATGCTTAATTCTCTCCAAGCAGCTGGCTTTTATTACAAGCATTTATATTGAAGTCCTACTTTAGCCAGCGATGTGGGAGAGCAGTGTGGACAGATTGAGCTCCAAGAAGAATAGAAACTTAAGCCTCTGCTTTTGTACCATGACCGTTGTAAATAAAAATATATGAGATGCACTTGATGAAAAGATTAACGTGTAAAATAATTGTACAAAAAACTTTAAACTTTAAAATGGAAATTAATATTAAGACATGAGTATTGACTAAATAATTGTACTAGTACTTAATATTGAATTCCTCGTCTGCATTCTATCCAAATATCCTATTTTCATCATAGTGCTCCTTTATATCAAAGCTACAAAAATTTAAAGTTGCATTTGAAAGTTAATTGACAAGATTTAAGAATCTGCTTAGTGTGAGTGACATGAATTAGAATAGTCACGTTTATATACTTGGATAATTAGACAATATAATCAAAGAGGAAGCTAAACGTTCATAGTCAAATATCTTTAACTAAAAAGTTATATTGTGTATATAGACAAATCCTAGTACTTATTATGAATATATAATAATATATTTTGACCACCCACGCCACATTGAGGCAAAGAGCCAACCAATTAGTGCTGATCAACTTGACATAAATGACTCAGCTTATGTTGGTGTAGAACTTCTTACTAATACTCTGTTTGGATCATTGTTCCCTGTCGTTTTATAATGTATCATATTGTATTGTATTATATTGTACCGTATCGTTTTATGAATATAATGTTTGGATAGATTGTATTGTTTGTTGTTGTTAAATAACATTTTGCTGTTTGGTTTGACTGTATCGTATTGTACTGTAACTGTTAAGTTTACTAAAATACCTTCAATTATTTTAAATATTTATTTATCAAGAATTACACATAACAATTATTAAAGAAAACCCCTTTCTACTAATTTATCACTAATTATGTCTTATTCACAAATTAAGCAATTAAATTCATGCAAATTCTATCGAAATTAGTTGAACAAGTTAATAATATTAAGAATAATAATAAGTACACTCTATTCATAACTAGATCATAATAATAATATTTTTTTTAAAAATGTTAAGTAGACACCATTCAGACAAAAGTAAAACAAAACATTTACCTGAAGAGTATGGAGAAGCGGCAAAAGAACAAAACGAGTTTTTCACGTATCAAGGTTATTATATAGATTATATTTGGGATGTTGTCTTTGAGAATATTTATAGGTTATTAGACTTCACAAAGAATTCTATTATAGAATTATACTAGTTATAGTAAGCCCGCGCTGAGCCCGAGCCCAAATTCAAGGTCAAAAAGTAATACATATGATTAAAAAGAACAATTTATTTTATGTTTTTAAGTTTTCACCAAATATCATATTTCTCTTGATAAAAAAAATTGAGCATACTCAAATTAAAATCAAGATAAATTTTAAATACACCAGCCCGTTTCCAGTATGGTATTCCTTGTGAATCCCGAATTGATATGCCATGTATCATATTTAAGAGATTTTCTTAGAACTCGTATCAACACACAAAGAAACTGGAAATAACATTACTTAAGTTCTTACAATCTTCTTAACAAAAAAAAACTATAAATGTCCACATGCCAAAAGAGTTTAAAAATATTAGACTTAATATGCTTTACTTAATATGCTTTACTCGTCTTGTTAATATTTGATCTTTTTCACTTTTAAAGGATGCGTTTTTGCTAATGTAGCAATGAAATTATGAAGACCGATAAATAAGAGTTTGGAAATTTGCTTTATGTACAAAATTATTCGGTGTTTGGTACGCAAATTAAGGAAATTTGGTTATAGAACATCGGTGTTTGGTACGCAAATTAAGAAAAATATTTTCTCAAGAGTATCTTAATAATTTTGATACGATAAACATGAATCCATAAACTTTCGAACCAACAACCTTCCGAACCCACAAATTTCATAAACTTCTGTACCGCAAAACTTTCGAAACCGCGAAATTTCGAACCCGTAAACTTCGAAACACATAAACCTCCTNAAAAAGTAAAAAAAAAACTTTTGGGGGGTGCGGGGTGGGGTAGTAGGGTGGGTGGTGACGAAAAAAAAACTTTTTGGAGAGTGGGGGTGGAGTTAGGTGGGTTAGTGAGAGTATGGAATAGGGTGGGGAAGCTTGAGAAGGAGTTTTGGAAAATGTTTTTCCTTCTCTTGATAGGGAAAACATTTTTCTCCAATTGGAGTAAAATGAGTTGATGAGTGATACGGAACATGGATATAGCAAAACACGCGGAATTAAAAATAGAGCTAAACCTACAATTGATTGGAAGAACAAGAACCAATTAGGACATGAAACCTAACTACCTCTATGAACACAATCAATTGTAACCCTAAGCTATGAAAACTCTCAAGAGATTGACAACTCTTGAAAACTCAGATAAAGTAATTAAGAAATTAAGTATTCACTATTAATTGCTCACCAACTAAGACTAATATATCACTAATGTAAGCATAAATAAAGCAATAAGGAATTAAAGACATAAACATAAATGCATTAATTAAAATAAAAGGATAAAGTGTGAGACTTGCATGTCTTCAAGTTTATGATTCATCAAGTCTCCTTAAAATAAAAGCCTAAAGGGCATTTGGCTACAAATGATCCGAATACCCCTAAGCTAATTCTAAGGAGCTAAGTGTTGTTAATTGTTATAAATATAGCATTCTTGATCTTGACTCCTTTAAAACACTCCAATGCTATAATGTTGACTTGGAAATCGTTAGACAAGCTCATCTGGCATGTATCAATGAGGAAAATATTTTTTAAAATATTTAAGCCAACCAAGCATGAGAAAATTGGAAAACATTTTTCGAAAAATATTTTCCTTCGTACCAAACACACCCTAAGTGATATGGAAAGTAAATTTGACATTAAAAATAAGATGAGGACATAAAAGTAATTAAGTGAAAAGTTTATATATTTTTTGGAAATGTATGTGAGGACTACAAAAGTTCTTTGATTCTCCCTTATTATATATATATATACTAATGAGAAAGAGACCTTGCTATTATTTAAAATAAAAAAGGTAAAGGGTAAAATATAATTATAAAGTAATAAGTTATGGCATAACTAGAAAGAAAAATAGAAAATGATTCCACCACACCAAATCGGCTGTTTCAAAAAATGGGACTTTTCATTATTCCGGAACAATGAATTTAACAATACAATACAATCAATTTTAACTAAACAATCAAAACAAATATTATTTCGAAAAAATAATATAATACGATACAATGTGTAACAACCGTCCAAACAAGCCGTAAAGAAAACGTCCAAACCCGCCCCCTTCTCCTTATGCATACATTTGTATTGCTACTTATTTCCTTTTACCTTTACGTTTTCACTAATTCTAATATATAAAGAAAAGTAATTTATTAAATCGAAATAGTGAAATGAAATATAGTAATAATAAAAAAAAATATCCACATAAATAGTTGTTTAGAAGAATCCTCAACATTCTAACAATTTAGAAGTAAAGTACTCCACACTGTTTTTTTCACTAGCTTTAGCACATTAGTTCCTCAATTCTTTTTTGTCAACTTCTACTCAAATATTGTCCAAAGCCTGCTAAATTGAGTAAGCGAGCCCGAAGAGTTGGTCCAAAAGCTGAAGTGGCCCAATTTCAGTAACGAGCACATTTTCCCGCACGCTCTATTAACGACCAACCACCGCCACCGGACAAACTAGTCAAACCACCACTACTCACGGCGGGTGGCACCCAATTGTGAGCTGATGGCCATTCTCATCGGCGTATCATCTTCCCCTTTTCCCACCCAAACTTCTCATCTCGTCCCATCTCGCTCTACTTCTATATCTTCCCTCATTCAACTCAAGGTACACTTACTCTTCATCTCTTCAAGTTTTTTTTTTCCGCCAATAGTAACATTTGTATTGCTTCGTTTCTTAAGAGAGATTCAGGTCGGCGATTGTTGTTGCTTCGGTTGAGCTGCTCATCAAGAAAGGTCGAAGATGCAGAGACAGAGTCAGAATCCAAGGTGGTGTTATCAAATACTTCTGCTGACACAAGCATTTCAGCATACAATTGGTGTGCAGCACTTGGAGGGGTTGGGTTTCTCGAAACTTCTTACTTGACGTACCTCAAGCTCACTAACTCTGAAGCATTTTGCCCTGTTGGTGACGGTAGCAGCTGCAGCAACATCCTCAACAGTAACTACTCAGCTGTGTTTGGTAATATTCTTTGCTATTTTAGGAACTTTTCTGCTTTAGAAATAGCTTTGTACCTTCTATAAATATCTAAAGTTTTGTTTTAAAAAAAGCTTTTAAAATAATCTATCAATGCCTAAAGTTCTGTCAAAATGAACCAAATTTTAATCTGGGAATATTAACACTGCTGGATACCTATAACTGGTGGGAAGCTGAAAAGGTGGTTGGATATAGTTAATTTTTTTGCATTTGGCAAAGTTTTCACCAGAAAAACAACAACTAGGCCTTAGTCTCAAACAAATTGAGGTCGGCACCAGAATGTAAAAACTTCACGGTTCTCTTTGATGATTAGCCTCTTGTTTGATTCTCCATATGAATTGTTTACTTACAAGAAATAAGAATACGGCTGATGAAAAGCCAGCAACTTGTTAGGAGTCAGTTTTGGCTTGCCCCTTTCCTCTTATATACTCTCTATTTCCCCAATTGGAAATGTCTTATTTTGACTAAAGAGTAGAAGGAACTCTTTTTTGCATTCATTGAAGACCATGTAGTGCAATATACCGTTTGGAGATAAAATTGTTTTTGAGAGAATAAAAGGAGGAATACAACTATTTGTGTGGTATTATATCTATGCAAACCCAATAAAATAGACAGACTAAGAAGTGAAAGGTGAATTCCATTTACAGATGGAGATAGTAAACTTTCTATAATGTTGGCATTCGTCATAAAATGACTATGTTCTATTTTGATCTGAAAGACAGAGATTGAACAATCATCAAATTGAAAGCAGTATATCATTTAAATTGCAGGTAATATGTTTTGGAAAGAGATTCAGTTTTCATCCTTTTGCATTTGCCAGGTGTTCCTCTTCCATTGATTGGTATGATTGCTTATGGAGTAGTTGCAGTACTTGGGATACAATTGGGCCAGAAAAGGATGCCTCTTGGAATTGGTGAAGGTTATGGGCGTTTGCTTTTACTTGGAACAAGTACTTCCATGGCAGCGGCCAGTGCATACTTCTTATACATCCTAAGCACACAATTCTCTGGAGAATTTTGCCTGTACTGTTTAGCTTCTGCCTTATTGTCGTTTGGTTTGTTCATCAGCAGTATAAAGGTTATCTCCACCACAGATAATATTGTTTGTTTAGCTTCTATGGCCATATGCAGTGCTAATGACAAAGATGTGGCTTTTGTTTACAGGGTTTGGGGTCTCAAGAGGTGCAAAAAGAGGTGGGTTTACAGTTACTTATAGTTCTTTTGGTGGTTTCCACCCTGAACAATTCATACAGTGCCTTTCAGCCGACAAATACCAGGTAAAAATATCCATACGCATTTACACCTTGTAGGTTAATATTAGTCAAAGTGCATCTGGATTTAAAGGACAATAGGCAGGAGTTCCCTTTTTTTGCATTATATTAGGAAGGTTTAAGGAAAAGAAAACAGGAGCTTTTCTGTTTTATATTTCCTTGTCTATTCTTCCCAGAGTAGGTGTTGGATTGCTCGGAACTATAAATTCAACTCTAACCTCTTCATGACGAGTTAGATTCTCCTAGGTTAATGTAATCTCCTTATATGATTGTAGATGATTCTCATCAGTTGAGTTAGCTTTAGGTTGAATTAGGCTCTCAACTATTTCTTTCGGGTAAGTAGGCAATACATCATATGGTTCCTTCTGATTTTCAATGAAGTAGGTTTGCAACATTATGGACCTTCCTTTTCGGACTGAATTCAGTGAGCTTATTGGGTTGAAATTGCTTAGAATTAAAAATTCAATGTTTGCTTGGCATAGATTACACAGATAATCACATAACTTATGTAATCACTTTCATGCATTATTTAAGCTATAATCTTAAGCAAGTAGAGAAGTTTGTTCAGTTTGTAGCTTTACCAATAGCAAGATATCTTGGTCATTTTAAGATAGAATTTTTTTTGATGTATAGTCACACTTAAAACTCTAGATCGTCTGAAATCTATGAGTTGGTGAAAAGATCCTGCACATTATTCAAGAGAACAATTACCCAAATTCCCTTTCCCATCTTTTGCAGTTCTGCTATGACTGAGCTGGAATATTTCACAACTGAGATAACATCACCGTCGACACCTTTTGCTATTTCCCTAGCGAAGCACCTGCGTTCAATTGGAGCAAAAATGTATGGGGCTTTCTGGTGTTCTCACTGCCAGGAACAAAAAGAGGTTCTCCTTCTTTTGCAGTTGTGCTTTCTTAAAATTGCATTGATGGGTATAGAAACCATATCATCCTCTGCCTATATTTATATAGAATATGAAAATGATTGTTTCTCTAATTGATGAATTATTTCCATTTTGGTTGCCTCAAAGGCATAGTGACATCTTTTTATTAGGCCAAAAAAGAGAGCATGATTCTCAGAGTTGTGACCAGAAGGAAACATGGATAAGATTTTGCTTAAGAATCAAAAGAAAACATGATATGGGTAGGGAAGAATACGCATGCCTATCATTATTTCTTTCATATCTGTTATGTGTATTTGCTGGTGCTGGAATTTGGGCTAAGAGCTTCAATGTATTTATTTTTAGAGCTCAAAAGCAGATTCTCAGAGTTGTGACCAAAACTGTTTTTGTGTATGGCATCTAATCTTTAAAAATGTTAGAAAGTGCCTTAAAGATCCCCCTGAAATATGGAAACAAAGTATTGTTGATAAAAAAATAATTCAGTGTCTTTGCTTCTTTACTCTTCTCATCAAAAGCTTCCTCGTCAACCTTGCTGTTGCACTAGAAACTCTGATTTGCATCATGCACTTAACAGCATGTATAAGAGATGTTTGTACTAAATTAGTTTATTTCTGGTGTCACTGCAACAAGATGTTTGGACGCGAAGCATCAAAGCTACTAGACTACGTGGAATGCTTTCCTGATGGAGTCAAGAAAGGAATTTATATGGCCAATGCATGTCAAGAAGCAAAACTAGAAGGGTTCCCGACATGGGTTATCAATGGGGAGGTGGGCAAGAACCTTCTTTCTGCTGGAAAATCTTTTATAACCTATATAAATGCAGCAGTCACTCGCACGCTGGATGCTGTTTGAACCTCTAGCTTTTCTTTACATTTCGGTACCTTAATAGTTAAAACTATATATTGTGCAGGTGCTGAGCGGAGAGAAAAAGCTTTCAGAGCTGGCTGAACTGTCTGGTTTCACTATGAAAGAACTCACTGAGGCTAAATGAGCTTCCTTGACTAACACAACCACATATTCTTAGAGTATAAAAGTTTATGACTTTATTATTGCCTGCTGGTATTTATTTTGTTTCACACTGTAATTATCTTAGTATGATTGTAAACTGAATAGATAGCGTGATAAATGAAGAATCCGAGTGGGATTGTCTTCTGAGTATATATATCAAACTCTATTACTTGCAAGTATTTGAATTTTGTGGTTCTGTTTGATGCTTAATGTTGTACGTGTCCAACTTACCCCTGAAATTTTAGGACCCGTCCGGCCATAGGTTTTGCCAAAATAAATTTGGATTTTATTTGGCAAACACATGTTTGGCCATAGATTTTGCCTACATTATGGCAAAATCTCATATCCCAAATCCCAAAATCAGCTCAATAGCTGGTTGGGCCAAAATATCACTGTTACAATTTTAAAAAAAATTGCCCCAAACTTTTATATTTTATAAAAGAGCCCACCATTTATTATTTTGTGACAATGTTACTTCGTTTTCTCGGGCATCAGATAGTGTATCGTGTAGTTTATTATATAAATAGATAATGGTACTATTGGGTATTTGTGATAGTTTTTAAAACTCGTGGGTATAAGTCATGTTTCATGTTTTTCCAAAATAAATTGGAGAAATGTGTCTTAAAAATTAATGTCCAAAAACATTTTTATCTTCAAATCAAATTTCACCCAAATCAGATTTTTCAAAACAAATTTGTGAATCTATGGTCAAACGCTAGCTTAGTTATTTAAAGTGGTTACTTCTGAAACTTTTTTTCTCTTGACTAATTCACCAGTTACTATTATCTCTCACTGACACATGTAGCGAATAATTCAGCCCACCAAAAAGCTTTTGTGAATTATTTAGCACATTCTTTATCTTATAAATTGAACAATGTATAACTTAAAGTTCTATTATATATTATAGGATTAACAAACTTTCCTAACTTGGAAATCTTCTCTCTAAACTTATCAATAATATTCATTATTTCGTGATCAAGAGCGTCAACAGGGACCTACATTAATTCTAAGTAATGTTCAAATCCATCAACAAGTCAGTTTTGTTTTCCTTTTAGGATTAAATTCTATTTAAATATAATTATTTTATTTAAAATCTCAATAATCGTGTCAAAACCAAATAGAACACATTAGTTGGGACGCAAAGATAGTACTTATGTTTTACCAGCAACTTGTTCAATGTTGAGTTTAAAACTCAAGTCAACAGTGGTGGAGGTAGAGTGTCGGGATCGGGTTCGGCCAAACTCAGTAACTGTGATTCGAATTCTGTGTTTGTCTTACAAAATTCATTGAATATGTATAAATGATTAATTTAGAACCCAGTAACTTTTAACGATTAGAATTCCGAACCCATTAGCTTAAAATCCTGGCTCCGCCTCTAAAACAATAAGTTTAACGAAACCGAATGTCGAGTTCAGAATCTAGTCACAAAACATAATAAAAATTAATTTGGAAAATGTAAACATTGCGGAACTAGCTATATATGTTTAGTTTTATATGTCATTGCTTCTTTGTATTTAACTTGCCTACTTTATTCAGAGAACTAACTCTATTTCCAATTTAACATCTGACCTTGCTTAATAATACTAAAGAAAGAGACCTGACCATTAGAATTTCACAGTATGGAATTTATAGACTGTTTGGCCAAGCTTTGCTTTTGGGTCAAAAGTGTTTTTTATTTTGTCAAAAGCACTTTTGGCAAAAAATTAAGGTATTTAGTCAAGCTTTTGGAAGGAAAAAAAGTACTTTAGAGGTGAAGCAGAAGCAGTTTTGAAGAAGCAGAAAAAAATTTCTCTCCAAAAGGACTTTTCTGAAAAACACTTTTGAGAAAAATACACTTAGAAACAGTTTTCAAAAGCTTGGCCAAACACTAATTACTGCTTAAAAGTACTTTTCAAATTAATTAGTCAAACACAAACTACTTCTCGCCAAAAATATTTTTAAAAAAAGTACTTTTGACAGAAGCACTTCTCAAAATAAGCTGATTTTAGAAGTTTGGCCAAACGGGCTATTAATATGCTTATTACTTAAATATTTTGCAGTGATAAGAGTAACATAATAATATACCAAAGTGTAAATTTTGAATAGTTTGGAACTTTTTATTCTTGATAATTAATAAAAATTACTGTACAAAATTTGTGGAAATTCATATTTTTTGCTTTTTAAGAAGAAAAAAAAAAATTAAAAGCTGAGTATAGCTTATTACTACTTCCTCTTGTTTTGGCAATCCTCGGGGTAACCATTTTCATTCTCTTCCCTTGGAGCGATCACTTCCTTTAACGGACAGAAGAATGGTGGCAGTAAATCTCAAGTCGCTGCTCATATTCTCAGCATTCCTTAGGGTATTTTTGATAGTTTACGGAGAATGGCAAGATAGGCATATGGAAGTTAGATACACAGATGTAGACTATCTTGTTTTTTCAGATGCAGCTGCTTTAGTCGCTGCTGGAAAATCCCCTTATCAAAGATCTACATATCGCTACTCACCCTTAATTGCCTTTCTTCTTGTTCCCAATTCTTTCATTCATCCTTCTTGGGGAAAATTCATCTTCTCCGCTTCAGGTATATCCCCTCCCCCCCCCCCCCCCCCCC